>JABWTJ010000028.1:592500-595000 GCA_016801875.1 Solanum sitiens
TTTTTCAAAAAATACTCTCATATCAAAAAAAAAATATAAAAGATTCAAGAATTGGTCGAACTACGTAGGACCTGAATTCTCTTTTGTGAGATACGTAGGCAGCCTTTCAAGGTTCGATCCCTATTCTGAGAAATTTTATCTTTTCAACTCTTACAAAGAATTAGAGTTACATTTCAATCAAAAACCATAAGAATCAATCGACTTTGTCCTGACTCAGGTCGATATTTTTGACTCACAAAGCTAAAAATCAGAGAGACAAATTTCTGTCTATCTAATCATTTTTTTTATGTGGGTTAGTCTTTATTCAAATGAAGCGACTTTTGTGTGCTTACAGCTTTGTGTGATATCTTGTATTACCTACTACCTACACAAACTAACACATTTGTTGTTTGAGTTATTTTTCTTTGTCAGGTACTCGAAACTGATTTGTGTTGATTAGTGGTTGAACATTCAAAGTTTTCAAAGATTACTTTCCCAATCAAAATTTATTGAAAGAAAGAAGAAAATGACTGAGAATAATGAGAATACCAGCTTGTTTTTGGTTAACCTTTGAGGGGGGAACTACATTTGACCTGATTCCTGCCTCAACGGGATACGTAGGCGCCACAATGGCTCGGTCATATTCCCAGCAAGATTTCCATTTTTCACTTTATAATGGAAACTGGGATAAAATTTTTAAGAGGATCTCAAAAATTCATTTGAAGATGGACTTCTTCAACAAGTCAACACTGAAATACCAAAATGCAACTGGTAGATTTTTGGGTGAATCTCAAAATTCCAAGATGATATTTTATGGAGAATCATGTTGAAATGTGCAACTGGGACAAATTTTTGAGATGATCTCAAGAATTCCACACAACCATGTCCGTTGTTAAAAGTCTTATACTATCGAGGCAAACTGGGACAGAGTTTTGAGGAGGGGCCTCAAAATTCCAGAATGAGCAACCTCAGAATTAATAAAGCAAGTTACTAGAGTTAAATATATTTCAGACTGAGACAGATCAAGACTGTCTTACAAAGGACGGGCGACCGTGTAAGCCAACCGCATGAAGGAGCGTGGAGACAAGATCAACACAAATCAGTCTTTCAAACTAAGAACTTTTCTTTGGATGCAGGAACATCGAAGTCACAAAAATGGCTATATAAATACATCAAGAGTGTCAAAAAGCATCATTTGCACCTATCGTGGCCTCATCAACAAGACTTAGAAAACCTTCCATCTCATTTTATCTCTATGTTGCCTCAAGAGATTTTTAAACAATTTTTTTATTTTGCAGGAATGTTGAAGACAAACGCTGACATATTATGTCAAAGTTTTAAGAAAACAATGTGTGAGAGGGTCGCTAGTGGCAAGTCATAATCAAAGTTACAGTTGGGCTCATTAAAGCCTAATCTCGATAAGCCAAGTGACTCAATTTCTTTACTTCATCATCAATACTAACGTTTGGTGTCGAGCTTTGCAGGTGATAGTATGAGTAAAGCCAGTATCGTATGTGAAATCGACAGATGATCAAAAGTGACACTAACTTAGAAGTGTTGCAAGGGAAAATCATCGAGTTCATCACATCACAAAGATGTTGGTGACCCGCAATATTTCGTTGATAGTCGAAGTTATCGAATTGTTACAAGTCTTTGTTAACAATTGGAAACGTCAATAACAAACTTAAATTTGTTGAGTTTGTCATGGAAGGCAAAAGTGTCTTTAATCTTCATGTGAATGAATTAAGTTATTCACCTCGATGATTCTGTCTTTAAAGAGAGAATCATAATCGTGACGTGTATATACGTCAATTTAGTTTTTAGTACATTTGTCGTGTAGCAATTTAGGCATACATGTTTCTTAACGATGTCACAGTCAAAATTATAATTTGTTGGGTATCCACCCCATAAGTGGATTATGTGCTTTGATTCGCCAATCAAAGACTTTGCATATAGTTTTGTTGGGCGATTCACCCCATAAGTGGTTCATATATTTGTTTTTCCATTTCAGGTTCCTATTATTGAATTATATTAGAATATTATCGAGCCATCCACCTCGTTACAATTGGAATATTATCGAGCATCCACCTCGTTACAGTTGGAATATTATCGAGTCTCCACCTCGTTACAGTTGGAATATTATCGAGCATCCACCTCGTTACAGTTGGAATATTATCGAGCCATCCACCTCGTTACAGTTGGAATATTATCGAGCCATCCACCTCGTTACAGTTGGAATATTATCGAGCCATCCACCTCGTTACAGTTGGAATATTATCGAGCATCCACCTCGTTACAGTTGGAATATTATCGAGCCATCCACCTCGTTACAGTTGGAATATTATCGAGACATCCACCTCGTTACAGTTGGATAATTATTGAGCTAGCTTGCTTGTTGCAAAGATCACCAGAGTTTGCCATGCAAAAAACAAGCAATGATATCTCCGAATCCTCAACAAGTCAAGACTAAAGATATTTCGATATTTGCAACTGGGATAGAATTTTTGAGAGGATCTCAAAA
>JABWTJ010000028.1:1200000-1478104 GCA_016801875.1 Solanum sitiens
CCATTTCTCCCTTTTTTCCCCTACATTTTAGGTTCCGATCGTTGAAGGTTCGTGACCACTTTGAAGGAAGGCTTGGATCATTTCTCCAAGTGTGGGTATGTCCTCAAGTCCAAGGATGATGCCTTGTTATTACTCTAGCTATGGTTCTTTATTATAGTCTAAAGACAATCATTTCATTCATGTTGTTTCAAGATATTGTTGTAAGCCCTAAGTGGCATTTCTACATTTGTGTAAGGGCTTATGCTCATGTTGATTTGACTCTGTTTAGATGATTAATATGAGACATCCCTTTTTAAGACTATATTATGTATGTTGTCTAATGTGGCATAAAAGTAGAAGACTATGTAATCTTCTTATACGAGGCGTCTATGTATACTCGATGTGAATATATTATGTGTAAGCGAGAGGTCTAAGTAAACCTCATGAAGTAGTGTAGATGAAAATTTTCAAATTTTCCGCATTTTTAACCTATGAATTGAATGATCAATGCTAAGAGGCTAGTCTTAGTCCTCTCTGAGGACGATGACGTCGGTTACGTCTAGGGGGTACTTCCCGGATATGACACTAAGCTTCTGCATGTGCTAAGTGTGGTAGAACCCACACAGGTAAATGTCACAATGGCTCCACAGGTTGTTTCAAGTGTGGACAAGAGGGTCACTTCATGAAAGAATGCCCTAAGAACCGGCAAGGTAATGGAAATCGGGCAATAGAACCCAATCTTCATCAGTTGCTCCACCATGTAGGGCTTCACCTAGAGGATCTATTTCCGTAATTGGCTGAGGAGAAAACTACCTTTATGCGATCACTAGTCGTCAAGAGCAAGTGAATTCTCCAAATGTTGTCACTAGTATGATCAAAGTCTTTAATCTTGATGTTTATGCTTTGCTAGACCCAGGAGAAAGTTTAACTTTTGTGACTCCTTATATTGCAAATAATTTGATGTTCTTTCTGAGAAACTTTGTGAACCCTTTGTGTCTCTACACCTGTTGAGGAGTCTATTCTAGTTGAGCGAGTGTATCGTTATTGTGTTGTTTAATTTCCATCAATCACAAGAACACCATGGCTGATTTAGTTGAGTTAGACATGGTAGATTTTGATGTTATTATAGGTATGGACTGGTTTCATGCCTGTTATGCCTCCATTAATTGTAGAACTCGAGTTGTTAGGTTCCAAATTCCTAATGAGCCAGTTATATATTGGAGTACTAGTTAAGGAGTTCCTAAGGGTTGTTTCATTTCGTACCTTAAGGCGAGAAATTTAGTTTACAAGGGTTGTGTCTATCACTTAGTCTGAGTTAATGACTAGTGTTGAGATACCTCTTATTCAGTTAGTTTCTGTGGTAAAAGAGTTTCCAGAATTCTTTCTTGATGATCTTCTCGAATTCTCTACTAAGAGAGAAATAGACTTCGATATAGACATTTTTCCAAATACTCATCCTATATCTATACACCATATAGAATGGATCCAACAGAGCTGAATGAGATAAAAGAGAGTTGAAAGATCTCCTAGATAAAGGTTTCATTCGACCAAGTGTCTCACCTTGGGGCGCTTCGATCTTATTTTTGAGAAAGAATGGTTCCCTTAGTATGTGTATAGATTACTGCCATTTAAACAAGGTTACTATCAAGAGTAAGTATCCTGTTTCGAGAATTAATGATCTTTTTTATCACCTTCAGGGTGCTACTTGTTTCTCTAAGATAGACCTGAAGGCTTTGTTGTATATTATGATGCATCTTGAGTTGGTTTGGGTTGTGTGTTAATGCAGAATGGAAAACTTATAGCTTATGCCTCCAAACAATTCAAAGTTCATGAGAAGAATTACCCAACCCATATTCTAGAATTGGTTTTCATAGTTTTTGCTTCGAAAATATGGCGCCATTATCTTTATGGTGTTCATGTGGATGTGTTCACAGATCACAAGAGTCTTAAATATGTGTTTAGTTGGAAAGAGATTAATTTGAGACAACAAAGGAGGTTATAGTTACTTAAGGATTATGATATAAGTATTTTTTATCACCCAGGTAAGGTTAATGCCTTGAGTAGATTGATTATGGGTAGTACCGCCCATTTTTAGAAAGATAAGAAAGAGAATGCAAAAGATGGGCAGAAACTTGCACAATTATGAGTTTGACTAATGGATTCCACATAAGGAAGAGCAATGGTGATGAATGGGGTTGAATCATAATTAGTGTTAGAACTAAAAGAGAAGTAGGACTAAGACCCTATTTTGCTTGAATTAAAGTCATATGTTCATGAGCAAAAAGTATTGACTTTTGAACAAGGGGGAGATGATGTATTGAGGTATCAAGGTAGGTTATGTATACCAAGGGTGGATGAACTCCAATAGAGGATCATGGAAAAATATCATAGATCCAGATGTTTTATCCATTCGGGTTCCACAAAGATGTATCGTGATTTGAGAGAAGTTTGTTGGTGGAGTAGTATGAAGAAGGACATTGCAAAATTTGTTGCTAAGTGTCTAAATTGTCAACAAGTTAAAGTAGAGCACCAAAGGCCCGGTGGTATGGCTCAGAATATAGAACTTTCGGAATGGAATTGGGAGATGATCAATATGGAATTCACCACAGGTTTACCAAGGTCTCGCATGCATCACGATTCTATTTTGGTGATTGTCGAAAGAATGACAAAATCAACCCACTTTTTGTCGGTAAAGACTACCCATTCGGCAGAACATTATGCTAAGTTGTATATTCAAGAGGTAGTTAGACTTCATAGGGTGTTATATTTTATTTCTTAGATATAGGTGCACAATTTACTGCACAGACATGGAAATCTTCTTAGAAAGGTTTGGGTTCAAAAGTAAACTTCAGTATTGTCTTTCTTCCTAAGACAGATAGTCTAGCAGAGTGCACTATTCAGACCTTAGAGGATATGTTGAGGGCTTGTGTGATTTATTTCAAAGGTAATTGGGATTATCACTTACCTCTAATTAAGTTTGTTTACAGTAATAGTTACCACTCTAACATCCAAATGTCTCCATATGAATCTCTTTATGGGAGAAGATGCAGATCTCCTATTGGATGGTCTGAAGTTTGGATGGTTTGAAGTTGGTGAAGCAGGATTGATAAGACCAGACTTAGTTCATCAAGCTATGGAGAAAGTGAAATTCATCCAAGAGAGGTTACAAATGACATAGAGATGTTAGAAATCCTACGCTGATGTTCGGAGAAAAGAGTTACGAGTTTGAAGTAGATGATTGGGTATACTTGAAAGTTTCACCCAAAAAGGGTGTTATGAGATTTGGTAAGAAAGGAAAACTTAGTCCCCGGTATATTGGTCCTTATAGAATATTTAAAAGAGTTGGTAATATAGTTTATGAGTTAGAGCTACCTCAAGAGTTAGCAGTGGTTCATCCGGTATTTCATATTTCCATGTTGAAGAAGTGCATGGGAGATCCTTCACTTATCATACCAACTGAAGATATTGGTATCAAGGATAGCTTATCCTATGAGGAGATCCCTGTTCAGATTCTAGACTGCCAAGTTCGCAAGTTGAGAACCAAGGAAGTAGAATCCGTAAAAGTCCTTTTGAGGAACTAGTTTGTTGAGGAAGCTACTTGAGAAGCTGAGGAGGATATGAAGAAGAGATATCCACATATCTTTGAATCTGGATAAATTCCAGACCAAGGAACTAATTCTCTTCTTAGTACTCTTTAATTTATATACTTGATGTGTTAGATTTGATTGTTGGGTGTTTGAGTTGAATGTTAGATGTTAAACCTTAGTTAGTAAGAGTAATTATTCAAGGATGAATTCTACCAACGGGAGATATTGTAATATCTCGCTATTTGAAAGAACTAGAAAGAATTAGAATTGGAAAGAGTCATTTTAGGAAAGAATGGAAAATCTGGAAATTTGTTAAGTTTGTGTTTTTGGTCAACTTAAAATAACCATAACTTCTAGCTCGGAATGATTTAGGTACGTTTCCAAATTTGATAGAAAATATATTGGAATTACATTTCCAACACCTCTGATTTTGCGCGATTCCAAGTTCATATGAGTGAGATATGCCTATTTGAAGTTGGGTTGTTCAAATAAGGGAAGTCTAATCCATATTTTCGAAGGGTAGTTTGTTCTTTTTCTTACCCAATTATTTTATTTCGTTTTTAGGGGTTTAATTAGGGTCAAATAAGAAATAGATAAGTTTAGAGAATTAGAAATTCACGCTAGGGCTTGGAAAAAAGAGAAAAAAGGAGAAAAGAGAAGAATAGTCAAGATTCGTCGATTTCTTGGAGAACTATGTGTGGATTTCGCCAAGAGTTAATCCCTACGAGGTATGTGAGATCACATAGCATTGGTTAAGTTCACCCACGTTCCAATCATGATTCAATTCAGCGAAGTTATATTGTTTTAAAAGCAAATCTTATGAGTTCTTGATGATAATTCATTTGAAATCTTGTGGGTTCTGATTGTTGAAGTTCCTTGAATTAGATTCTTGATTTTAGATGTTTTTTCAAGTAAAATCTTTCATATATTGATGATTGAGTTGATTCTAAGTGTTTGGATAAAGAACCAAGTAAACTTAGAGGGTTTAGAGTTGAAAAACAAAGAAGAAAAATCGGATTTCACCTGGGTAGGGGCATGAAATTCAAGGGTTGGTGCCCCGCGCCTCTAAGAGCGCCAAGGGCGCCAGTTCTTCCACTTTTTCCCCCTTTTCCGTACTAATTCCTTAACAACGTACATATATTTTCTAGTCGATTTGTATACTCTAAGGTACATCAAAACATCATGAAATCATCATTAACATGAGATCATGAGCCTTGAATCTTCAATTCAACAAAAGTTAAGAGTTAAGTCAAGAAGCTAAGAGTTAAGTCACGAGGTTAAGAGTTAAGTCAAGAGAAGTTCATAGAGTTCTACAAAAGAACTTCACAAACGTTTTAACTTTGTTTTAAAACTTACGCTTTGAGTTGAGTAAAGAGTAAGAGTAAAGTTCATTTCTTCAAAGATTATACGGGAACTAAGTATTCCCAAGAGTAAAAATATTTTCACATTTGAGCAAGAAAAGGAAACACTAATGTCCAAAGAGATCTTTTAAGCTAAGTTTTGAGTAATTATCTCAAACCAACGCAAGAGTTTTATTTTAAAACATACAAGATGAGTATATTTGGGGAGTAATATTGAGCACCGATATGGGGACGTGAGTTCATAATAACTCAAGTCTCCATAAACCATGTAGCCATCATAGGTAGAAAAGGATCATACTTTTAGATGATTCCTTAGTGCTTTTTAGTATAGACAAGTAGATCCACGTAGTTAAGCGTTCTATATGACGGCAATGTATAGGACAATTCTGGAAGCGTGGGGTAGACGTTGTATCATCACTTAGTCTCATAGTGGTGGTTGTCGGTTAGAGAAACTCTCAGTGTATTATATTACTTTATATGTAAACTGGGTCGTTATTGCATTTCTTTAACAAATTGAGTTGCTACCTCATGTTTTAAATGTTTTGTATAACTACAATATAATTGTTGTTTACTTTGCTTTTGAGTTGAGTAAAGCCAAGGTAAGTTTTCTTTTTAGATTCCTTTCAAGCGTATGTCTTGTTTAGTATTCCCCTTGCATACTCATACGTTCAATGTATAGATGTCATTTGGTCTGCATCATTTTATGATATAGACACAGGTAACCAAGATCGGCATCCACCGCCTTGTTGATCTAGTTCAGCACTCAAAGTCATTTGGTGAGCCTCCTTGCTTTTTGAAGGGCTCCTTTTTCATTGCTTTAGTACTATACTTGTTAGTATGAGTGGGGTATTTTCTCGACATCCCTCCTTATTTTATAGGTTTCATAGACAGTTAGTAGTTTAGTTGTCTTTACATTGTTATTTCTTATATTAAGACTTGAGTTGTCATCTATGGCTAGTTGAATGTCTTATCCTTAAACGTTCTGAGTTTAATTTGAGAAATTTGTTTTATAAGTGCATTTGATCATTGTTATAATGCTTAGAGTCTTATGTTGATAGTCTAGTCAGGCCAAAGATTCGCTTGGGGACACAAATAGTTTTCGAGTGCCCAGGGTGTAGGCTCGGGGCGTGACAACTTAGGGTTCATGAAATAATCATTAAAACATGGAATTTATAAGTAAAACAATGTAATTTAGGTTAAATCATGAGGAAAACTGATTCACATTCAAAACTTATGAGGGTCATTGAAAATTCTATCTTGGAGAAATCATAAACTTGAAATTCTGAGTTTTTTTAAGACTCATTGAAGAAATTTTCACATACCTCGAGTAGAAATCTTTGCTTGATTCTTTAAATGGTGACTTGAAACTTGAAACCCTAGTTCTTGCTTGAGAGGAGACTAGAGAGAAGAAATCTAATTTGGGTAGATAATGAGATAATGGGGAGGTAATGGTATTTTACGAACTAGTTATTTCCACTTAGAATAGGTCAAATTGAAATAGTATAGGAACTAGAAGAGTAGAAAGAGATCAAATTAAACCTGACTTAAAAGTTGAAGAAGTTATCTACAAGTGCCTTTCACATACCGTACACCACTTCACGGTCCGTGAAGGTGTCCGTTAAAGTTATAGAGATCTAAGTTATGAGGGTCATCTTGTACGGATACCTCTAGGGGTTGTATACCCGTCCATGGGCAATGTAAGTGCCCGTAAAAGGCACAATTTCTGAGTTTTGTGGGTTTGATTAACGGATCAGTGCATGACTAATTATACCTTCCTAAGGAAGTATAAGAGGTCGTTGTTCAAATATAGAATCTAACACATGTTAGGGCCGATCCCACGATGAATGAGGTCTAGACTTAGCCTAATTGATTGTTAATTGTACTTTTAGTCAATGTATTTCGATTAAAAAAAAAGTACAACAAAAGCTTGATTGATCGAATTCTTAACCAGTAACTAAGTAAGCAGGATTGAATGTTTTCTAGAATCAATAAAATATAAAACTAGGGCATATGTGTTCCCAACAATTCCCTAGCATAGTAAACCTTATATTAGTTACCTTGTCTTGTGTTTAACATGCAAAGTCGATAAGTTTGGTATCTCCTAAGTGGTTGGTCGCCCAAATAGAGAATTTCACCATGCAAATTTGGTCGGTTTACTTATCCTTGATCTCAGATTAGCTATTACAAAGGTGGTTCAAGCTATTAGATGAAGTTTGTAGTCATCAAATCTCTATATTTTAATCTCTTTTTCCATTCGTAACTTCCTGGGTGAGGCAAGTAGGAATAAGGCGGGTTCGAACTGGGACATAATTAAAAAGCAATCAAAGCAAAGACATCAACAATACATGCTTAAAAACTATTCAAAAATTACTAATTGTTAGGTCTACTTTGTAAATTTCTCATGGTTCCCACTACCCTAGTTGTAATTTAGCTACTCATGCTTGGGTGATCACAATTCATGTTAAGTTTGTTAAAATAAATCATGAACTTACAATTAGAGTAGTTGAATTTCGAAATCTTGAATTGATTAACAAAAGATGTATTATAAACCAATGATTCAAAAATTAAAATGGACAAGTGTTTACCAAAATAATTCTCAAACCAAAAAACTCAAATTACGAACTGTCTAACTCAAAAAAGAGAAATAAGCGATTATTTATAGATATGTAATCCAAAATAAACTAGGAAAAGAAAACATATAAAAGGGGACTTCAACAGTCCGATCTACAGTTGTTGGTCTATGGTTTGTAGGTCAAGCTAAGGCTATCTGGACTCTTCCACGGAACTAATCTGCGGCTCGTAGTCCATTGAACTATCTATCCTGGCAGCTCGTAGTCCAAAGTACTGGAACTCATTATTTCTAAATCTTTCTACGACTCAGACCTATGGCTCGTAGTCTGTTTCCTTGATCCTATACTTAGCCAAATAAATTGCAGAATCTTCAAACTTTATTTTCGAATCAGTCCTGCGGCTCATAGAATGGATTATGGCTCATAGGTTGACCCATAGGTCTTCAAAAACTTGTTGCTCCACTCTAATTCCATCCTCAAACTGTTTTTACCTACTTTCCTGCAAACATAGATAAAAATATTATCACATCTACTAGCAAATATCTAAGATCCATGCAACACTCTGATTTTGAAGATTTTAAGTGCAATAAATCCGTAGTCTTATAATTGTTGTTTGTCCTCAAGAGATACTTACAAACATAAAAATGACATGATGCAAAAGTAGACTTAGGATTCAAGAAATCACATGCTCTTTTCAAAGTTTCACATATAGCAGACATAAAATTTTTATTTGTATACTATAGTAAAATTTGCATAATTGCGCTCATAGCAAATATATATATGTATAATTCGCTATACATATACAATTGAAGTGAATTATATAAAACGAAGTGTATAAAACGAGAAAGAGAGAAATTATATACAATTTGAATTTGTATAAAACGAGAAAGAGAGAAAGGCAAAAGGGACTTGGGTAGGGAAATATTTATATTGTATAATTATAAGTGTATAAGACGATTATATACAATTTGAATTTATCTAAAATGAGAAAGAGAGAAAGGCAAAAGAGACTTGGGCAGGGAATATACAATTCAATCGAATTGTATAAAACGAGAAACAGAGAAATTATATACAATTTGAATTTGTATAAAACAAGAAAGAGAGAAAGGAAAAAAAGACTTGGGCAGGGGAGTACTTTTATTGTATAATTATAAGTGTATAGGATGAAAATATATGTATTTGCATGTGTATATACAATTTTCTTTCGCTTTATACAATTAGAAACACAATTTATACAATTCTATTGTATAAAGCGAGAGAGGCGAGCGACAGGAAGCGAGCCAGAGAGAGAGAGTGACGAGCGAGAATATGAGGGAGAGAGGGACTGACAAACAGTTTGCTATGGAACACAAATAAATCAAACGATAGCTACTAAATTTATTTTGTATTATTAATTTGTCATTCTATACAATTATCCCTTTTTTATATCTTAATATATTTCTCTTAAGCAAAAAATGACTTTCTTGAATAATATTCCATCATATTCGTATATCTACTCACTTTTAAGAGGATTAGCATTTACATATTTCAATTGATCTACTATTTCCTTCATTTTACTTCAAAATCTACATTTATGTATATGGAAAAAAAATGTTGATTATGTGTGTCCTCTATTTTATATCAATAAGTTGTATTTTGTATTTCTTTCTTGAGGAGATCTTTAGTAAAAAGAGTATATATGTGAGTAGGCCTCAATGAAGAATATTAAATCACAACCTTAAAAAGATAAAACTTTAATATTGTAAGTAGAAGTATGATTAAATATATATACACAAGTTAGATAATTCTCTTAAAATCAAAGTACAAATTAAAATTGAATATGAGATAAAAGTATGTTTGATAGAGTTAAAAGAGTATAATTGTGAAAATTTTATAAATGACATATATAAGAGTAATAATTTCAAATTATGATAGTGTAATAATTTTTTTAAGTTGTAATAATAAAAAATTTGAGGTTCTAACATTTTATTAAAAAAAGAAAAGAAAAAAACAATAGTTAAAATTCTATTTTAAAAAAATAATAAAGGGTAAAAACGGATATAATTGTATTAATTAATTTGAATAATTAATAATTGACATAAATTTAGGAGATTCAAAATAAAATATGAATATTTGATTTCTTTTTTACTCAAATTAGTTAAAAGTATTTGAAAAGGCAGAATTTTTTTTTATTTCAAACGTTTCTCTCTCCTATTTTTTTTATTTCAAACGTTATTCTAAACAAATATGAATATTTGATTTCCTTTTTACTCAAATCAATTAAAAGCATTTCAAAAGATAGATTTTTTTAAATTTCAAACGTTTCTCTCTCCTGAATTTTTTTCCGTAATTGTCGGCATTCACAACTAGTTCCAATTAGTTTTGGTTCAACAATATTTCTTTTCTTTTTTTGTAATGGAAGGCTTCTTATCTATATTAATAAATATGGTGGTAGATGGGATCCTTCTGGCTAGTATTATTTGTGATTTAATATTTTAATGAAACGTACAAAAAAAATAAGTACAATGAAACTGAAAATGAAATTTTCTGATTTTGTTTGTGTATAATATATTTAAATTTTGATGTTTTTGTATGATCATTCTTTTCTTCATAATAATTTTTTGTGAAATATGTATGAATAATTGAATGTCAACTATATACAGTTTGGATATCAATTATATAGTATTCATTTTGGTCTCCAATTAAATATCAAAAATAATTTGTTTATGTATCCAATTGTAATGTAGTTTGTATATAATAATATCCAGAAATTTGTATCCAATTGATATGCAGTCTATATATAACTATTATCTTGAAATTATGAGAGTTAACCTATAATTCATATGTAGTTGATAACTAACTTGAAGAATATAGTACATATTATATATCAGTCAATACTTAAAATTGTATAAAAAACAAATACATATTGTTCAAAAGCAAAAAAAACCATGAAGTACTAAAGAGTCTAAGTTACAATCAACTATTTCAAATTTGTTGTTCGTAGTCTTGGTGTAGGATAATTGTTGATATCCGGAACATGTTTGTTTGCTATGCGGGATTCACCAAATTTGCTAGCAACAGTCCCAGTTACTTTCATACCAATAATATGCGTAATAAAACAATTTTAACAAAAAGATCTACTAAATTGAATAATTAAAAAAATATAATATTTATCCTAACTATTTTTAATTTTTTTTGCCTTTTTTGGGTGTTGAGATTTCCGATGTCTCCTTCATTGTTGCTCTTTATTTTATGATTTTGAAAACTCCCTATATCGATGTTGGTTGATTCTTTTTATTTTTTTTCTTCTTCTTCTCACTTACAAAATGTGAGTCCGAATCAGAAGTGGGTTCTACCATTTTCCCCTTCCTTTTTGTCCTTTTTGATTTGCAAGAGTTTCAATTTTTTTTCTTGACTCTTCTTCCCCTTTTGTATAACATGTCTCTTCCTTTGTGAAGTACCGCGCCAGACTTTCATTTTTGTTTGACGGCTGCGATTGAGTCAAAAGGTTGGAGCCTCTATTTCAGTAGTAGGTGTCGTTTCTACTAATCGGGGGCTCTTTCGAGGAGTATGGTCAAGTTTATTTGACATGTTTTGTCGAAGAATATTAAAATATTGATTCTTACTGTTATGAATCTGTCCTTTTGTTTTGATTGTATGGAGAATATATTTCTCCTAATCAATTTTTAGATGTTGAAACGGCTTCAATGGAATATGGATGAAAGAGCTGAAAGATGAATTTTTTTTTAACGTGGGGTAGTGAGGTGGTGGCATATAGAAACACAGATGTGCTGCTTAGGGGTGTGGGATTGACGTGGGGTGAGGGATTGACGTGGGGTGTGAGGGTGTGACTTATAACCGTAAAAAAGAAACAATAATCAATGTAAATCTCCATAATTATGTAAGAGATAATTATGTATTCTTTATTTAAATAATTTAATAATAATATAAAATTATAAAAATATTAATTATTTAATAAAGTAAATTTTAAATTATTTATAAATAATTAGTGATATATTATAACTCGTAATTAAATTGTTATAAGCAAGAATTTTTTAAAAGTAGATTTGAAATCTGTAATATTGACTCTTAAATGTGTATATGGTGTGATTTTTCTTTAATAAATCATAACCACTTCTAACTGATTAGATTATATTAGTGTCTTTTTCTAGAATGTATTTTATTGGGAAAATGCACAAGTATCTCCTAGATTATGACCGAAATTTCAAAGACATACCTTAACTAAACTAAGGTCCTATCACCCCCATGAACTTATTTTTTTTATAATTTTGTGCACCTTTTGTCTTACGTGGCACACTCCGTGACTTCAGGCAATCGAGGCACGTGGGAGATATTTGGATGTCACATAAGCCAAAAAGGTGCACAAAATCACACACAAAAAAAAGAGTTCAGGGGGGTAATAGGACCTTAATTTAGTTAAGATGTGTCTCTGAAATTTCAGTCATACTCTAGGGGGTACTTGTGCGTTTTTCCTATTTTACTTTATCATTTATGTTATGCATAACAAAACTTATCAATTTTAATGTTATGCTATACAAAATTTATTCATTATAATATGTAAGTGGATAAATAGCCAACCAATATAATTTTAAATTTTACAATAACAAAATAATTATAGTTTAAAATTTATAGTCAACATTCTATATATTGAAATAAAAAGGGAAAAGGATCAAAAATATCTTTTAACTTTGATTTATTGTTTAACTTTACCCTAGCCGTTAAAATGAAGTTAAATTTACCCCTCCCGTTACTAATGTCACCAAAATTATCCCTCATTTGAGGGAATCCCCAAAATTGACCCAACTATCCAAATTTTTTATAAAAAAAAACTTATTTTCTATTTTTAACCCAATGACCCGACCCCTCTAAAAATAACCCGATTAACCCATTGCCCTATTACCCATTTTCATTTACCCATTCCCTCTCATTAAAGAACAATTGTTTAAAATTTTCCGTTCAAGATTTAATTCTCAAAATGTTACTATATGCCCCTGTCTAAACCTAATGAATTTTTCAATAATTGATTAGGGAATTCTTGAGGCAAAAATTAATAAAGAAGAATAAAGTGTAAAAAAATCCAAAGATTGAATCTTTTGAGGCAAAAATTAATAACTAACACTCAATTCATGTACCCTTTTGAATTTTATCTACACCATCCTCATTGGATTTTTTATATAAAAAAATTTACATGAAGAACCAAAGATTGAATCTTTGAGGAAAAAACTTAAAACCACTAATCATTTCTAATATCCTTTTGGATTTTAAAAACACCACAATAATATTTTTGAGAACTTTTGTTAGAAGATTTGAGAAAGTGGGTGTCCAAAAGATGCTTGAAGGACAATTGATGAAGAAGAACCAAAAAGAGTTCTCTCAAAGAGGCAATTGCTAAAAATAATTTATGTATAAATACTACAAATTACAATAGAACATGAAGAAGAAAACAAAGACGAATTGGTGAAGTATTGTGATATTGTTGCTGCTGAATCATGTTTAAAGATTTGTTTTTTGAAGAGAGAGAATGGGTAATAGGGTATTGGGTTAATTGAATTAATCGGGTTTGAGGATTAGGGTCATTGGGTTAAAATTGGGTAATTGGGTCAGTTTGGGTCAATTTTGGGGATTCCGTCAAATGAGGGGTAATGTTGGTGAAATTAGTAACGAGAGGGATAAATTTAACTTCATTTTAATGGGGAGGGTAAAGTCAAACAATAAACCTAAGTTGAGGGGTATTTTTGACCCTTTTCCCAAATAAAAAATAAAAAATCTTTATTGCTTTTAATGTTTAACATTAAATTTTGTCTAATTCAAAAAACTAGCAAAAAGCAATTATAATACCTTATAAAAAAAAAGAGAGGATGGGGTGGAAAAAAATATTTGGAACTAATTTTGAGAATATAATTAAGTAGTTCCCTATGTTATAAATCCATTGAATAGTGGATTGTCCATTTGTTCCCTTCATGAACTTATCTTATCATGTATCTATATTTTCAAAGTGACATGAACCTTTGTAGATAACTATGTACCTATTTATTGGGCATTTATCATGATGACCTTTGGGAGTGAGATCGTAACACTATAAATAGGAATATAACTTACCATTTGGAATATACACTTGAATAGAAGAAAATTTTTCTTCTTCATCTCTATATCTTGTCTTCTTCTCTTTATACTTATATTTCTATGAGTTTGATTTTATAACACGTTATCAGCACGAGACTCTAGCCAATTGAGAGTGAGTTTAATTTTTCTTTAGCTCATATTTTGGTTGATCTCGTTATGAGAATCAAGGTATTATTTGAATAAAATCAGGTATGTATTTTCTAAAATATTTTTATGATTTAGAATACAATATTATTCAGTCACTAACAATTATCAGGAATCAAAGGCATATACTACTATTGGTTGAATATGACATGTTATACAGAACTTCTTAAATGGAAGAAGGTATAAAATTTTAATAGCATGAGTTTGAATATTATTTTGATTGTTTTGAAAGACTCAAAGGGTGAGGCATGTTGTACTTCGGTCTATTATACTGTTAGTTAAGGATAAGACGGTGGATCAAGTCTCATCGCACCAAAAGGGTAAGACATCAGGTCAAAGTCATGATGCACCATAATGAAAAATGTTTGAGGGTAAGACGGTAGATTTATGTTCTATCGCACCAAGAGGGTAAGACATCAATTTGAGTTTTGATGTATCATGATTGGGTTCAAGTCCCATAGAATGATGGCGTGACACGCCTTATATAGATAAGATATTGAGTTTGAGTCAATGCACCATAGTGATGATAAAATGATGACTGAGGAAAAATAATATAGTTTTGATGAAATGAAATTCGTCTCATTGAATTTGCTTCATTCTCTAAATCGAATGTGGTAGCATTATATGATAAGTGTAAAATCCGCCCAATTGCTCCATTCTATCATATGTATGTGGTAGCAGTGAATAATAAGTCTGAAATACGACATGTGATTAAATGTATGAATAGGGACGTGAAGGGACAAATCATAATAGTCATCATTGTGATAATTATAAAAAGGAAAAATAATATGAGTTCTTCAAATAGTCCTTCAAACTATGAAAAATAATTTTATCATCAAAATGGTATGAAAGGTCACTAGACACGCATTGTCATGCGACATTATTTGATAAGTTTTATAAATCTTCCATAACAAAGAATATAAAGTGGTGGTGCACTTTATCTTTCAAAGTGATTCTTGAAAGTGAATGTGTCAAAATGTGTGTGTGTACGCGCGCGCGCGCGTGTGCGTGTGCGTGCGTGCGTGCGTGTGCGTGCGTGCGTGCGTGCGTGCGTGTGTGTGTGGCAGGAATGGTCAATGTCGTGTACGTTTATACGTCATTATGGCGTGTTTATTGTAAACTATCAAAAGGGCAAAAGAAAGAAATAATTCTTGCCTATAAAGGTTGTGGTCATTGTTGTGTGGCAATACAAATTTGCCATTGGTTGTGTACCTATGTTACAATTAAAGTAAAGCAAGAAACATGTCTTGCTCGTAATGATTTTGACCATGACAATAATAATATAATTTCCTCCTTGAAAGAGATGCTCATCATAGGGATGGTGTCATGCAATATGTGATAGTACACAAAATTAATAGCAAGTTTAACGAGTTATTTTATTATCAGAGAAATAATAATGGGGTTTTAGTAAATCCCAAAAGAAACTTTTTTAAGTTTCAAATGAATTGAAAAGAAATATTGTGACTATAAATCACTACAATCGAAACGGGTTATAAATATTTATGTAAAAGGTTACCCATTGTTTCCTCTTGTTTGTTGCACACAAACGTGGACATGCTGATGAAATCACATGTAAAAGTAAATTATAAGTGTACTGAAATAAAGATCAGTTGGCATGACCGGTTGACCATTCTGGTTTAAATGTAACGCAAATGTAATTAAGAATTCATGTGGATTATATGATGAAGAAATAAAAGATTCTTCAAGAATTCTCTTGTGTTGTTTGTTCTCTTGATAAAATGATCATTGTACCAGCTAAGGTTGGGATTGTAATCCCCTGAAATTTTTGGAGTATATAAAAAGGAAAATATGGGCTCATTCACCTGCCATGTAGATCATTTGTAACTATGTGATAGATGCATCTATGCGATGATCACATGTGCTTTGGTATCAACTTACAAATTGGAAATTGTAAGGTTGTTTGTTCAAATTGTTGAATTAAGAGCACAGTTCCAAATTATGAAATTATATTGATAATGTTGGTTGATTTAGCAGAAATTGTATGCCTCCAATTATAGCTAAATCATGGTTATGAGAATAAAATTCCCAAATAAAATTTGATATGACATAATTTTATTTTAACATGTAGAAACATGTATGAATCAAGCCAACAAGATTTCCTCATTAAAATTGGTTCAGGGTCAGAAACCAAATAATTTTCATCTAAAATATTGACTGTGCGGTTATGATTTTAATTGCTCCACCACGCACAAAGATGAATTCCTAAATAAGGTTGGAATGAATGTTAGATTTTTTAACATTATGGGGAGAAATGATATTGACAGCTGAAAAATATTTGTGGGGTTAATTATGAATTATCTAGATCCTCGTTAAGTAAATATGTGAACTTAAAGTTCAAGGGATAATTCCTTTGCACAATGTTGCAAATCAATTGCCAGATGAATGTACTGACCCTATGATATAATTCAGCTGCAAATGCTCCAATGTGAAGTCCTTGAAGGATAGAGTCTATGATACGCCGAAAGCGTAATAGACCAATCGATTCCAAACATAGAATTCCTTGAAGAAGTAAGGAGCAAATGATCAATATGGTCATGATAATGATGCAACTGATATAAAAGATCACATTGACATAACACTTCATAAAACTTCGGAAAAGGTTCAGGTACCTGAAAAATTATGAAAATGAAGAGATCTCGATAAGTTATGTCATATTGGAATTGATATCAAATAACCGTCGACGGTATCTTTGATAAGAGGTAGCGCTCAATGATATAAATTGTGACAAGAATCTTGAATACAAATCAAACTTAGAGTGTGGACA
This sequence comes from Solanum sitiens, assembly GCA_016801875.1. NCBI lineage: Eukaryota > Viridiplantae > Streptophyta > Magnoliopsida > Solanales > Solanaceae > Solanum > Solanum sitiens. The sequence continues at coordinate 1,216,550 of JABWTJ010000028.1, forward strand.
GATAAATGATTGGCCAAGTAAAATGCGTAATTCAAATATGTTTTGTTTCACTTAGAAAAGTGACGTTTTAGACTGATAGTCCATAAATCAAGGTATAATGTCAGTGGGGTACAAATAAATTATTATGCGATAGTATAACCACAAGATATCAAGTACGACTTGTGCCTTGGGGCATAAAGGTTTATCGCAAAAATCCTGACATTATTGGAGATATTTTCTCCTATGGTGGATGCAATGAGGTTTGTTTTGATCTGGCAAAAAACTTGAATGCATATAATGAATAATTGTCATGTCTAGCTAGACAATGAAGGTTATATGAAAATCCTTGAAGCAATCGAGGTGTCTGAAGCATATAAGAGTTTGAAAGAAACTTTTTCAATAAAGTTTCAAGAATCCTTATATGGATTGAAATAATCAAGGAAGAAAAGGATACAAAAGGAATGACCCTAATTGTCCTTGCATTTTTATGAAAAGATCGGGATCTGAATTTGTTATTATAGTTGTTTATGTTGATGACTTGAAAGTCATTAGCACTCTTAAAGAGCTTTTAAAAGTTGTTAAGTGTTTGAAAGGGTGAAAAGGTCTTGGTAAGATAGAATTTTGTCTTGACCTAAAGATTGATAATTTGACAAATGAAATATTTGTCTACAAGTGCACATACACAGATAAGTTTTTATGCGATTTTATATAGATAAATCACATTTATTGAGCACCTCAATGATTATGAGATTGCTGACATAAATGATGATTCATTTTGATCTCAAAAGAATGATGAAGAGCTTCTTGGTGATGAAACTCCATCTTAGTGCAATCAAGGCACTAGTGCATCTTCCTAACAATACTCGACCAGACATTTGTTTTGCAGTAAATTTACTGGTAAGATTCAGTTCCTCCCCAATAAAAGGACATTGAAATGGTGTTGAGCACATACTTGAATATCGTCGAAGGACCATATTTATGGGTTTATTCTAGTTCGAGAAATCCAAGGCAGAATTGATTGGTTACGCAGATGCAGAATATTTATTTGATCCGCATAAAACTTGATCTCAAGCACGCTATTTGTTTTCATGTGGAGGCACAATAATATCTTGGCTATCAATGAAGCAAATGTAGGTGATCACTTCTTCAAACCATACATAAATAAAAATTTTCCATGAAGCAAGTCGAGAGTGCGTCTAGTTGAGATCAATGACACACCATATTCAGAAAATACGTGATTTTTCTTTGAAAATTTTTTTTACCAACCACAATGTACGAAGATAATCAACTACAAATAAAAATGTCCACAAGATGATTATTGATGTGAACCAGTTTAATGTACAATTTACTTGCAACAACGAGGTCATGACGAATAGAATGATATTCAATAATGTATTCGGCTAAGCTCAAAGCCTCGTCATATTCATCAAATCAGAAAATGACAAATCAGGATGAGTTCAAAGATGCAATATCTTCGTGAACGTGATTTGATCACAAAGACATTGTCAATATCAATATTTGAGAAGCTGGTGTACAAGATCGGAGACATCATCACAAGAAATTAAGTGATGTTTTAATCAGGAGAGTATAATACGCGTTGCACTCTTTTTCCCTTGACCGAGGTTTTGTCCCACTAGTTTTCCTGACAAGGTTTTTCATGAGGCAACAAATAAAGCGTATCAAAAGATATGTGTACTCTTTTTTCTTCACTAGAATTTTTTCCCACTGGATTTTTTCTAGTAAGATTTTAACGAGGCACATAATATATGGACATCCAAGGGGGAGTGTTATAAATCCATTGAATAGTGGATTGTCCATTTGTTCTCTTCATGAACTTATCTTATCATGTATCTACATTTCCAAGGTGACATGAACCTTTATAGATAACTATGTACCTATTAATTGGGCTTTTATCATGGTGATCTTTGGGAGTGAGATCGTAACACTATAAATAGGGATATAACTTGCAATTTGAAATATACACTTGAATAGAAGAAAAATTTTCTTCTTCATCTCTGTATCTTGTCTTCTTCTCTTTATCTTCTTCTCTTTATACTTATGTTGCTATGAGTTTGATTTTACGACACCTAAAATTTAAATCGAAATGTTAGAACAAAAAATTAAAAATAAAAGTTAAAAACTCACGAGTAAACGAAATAAATAGATCTACCTTACATTAATTTTTTTTTAAAACAGTTGATAATTATATTAAACCCGGTGATAAGCTAATAAAAATCAATATTAACAATCTAATAAAATTAAATAGTGAATAATATAATAAAAAAATTATATAATAATTACATAATTTATTGTCTATATTCATATAAATTTAGGTACGGATATGAAGGGAGTACATTTCATTGAGTAACAATATAATAGACTTTTCTTTTTTAAGATTATACAATGTTACATGATATAACAAGACATCAAAATTTGAAATTATTAGAAACAAATTTGAATAATATCCACGCATCACACGGGTATATATACCAATTAACATTAATAAGAAAAACTTGCTAGCAATAGCCAACCAACAATCTTTTCACGCTTTTGCATATCAAAATTCAAATTACATTTCTGTACAACATACTCCTCTCTGCCATTGCTCAATGCTGCAAAAATTCTCACTTCAGTGCCAAAAACAGCAAACACAGAATGGTGGGAGTACCAACGACGCCACTTGCATTCTTTACTTTTGCTCATCTCTGTCCCTGAGGTGTGTGTTCTATTGAGTCCAAACTCCTTTTGTATGGTCAAATCACCAGTTATTGCTCGATGATAAGCCCCCCTAACATGGTGCTTATCGGAGACCCAAGAACCAACTCCTTTGAAAGTTACAAAAACCTGTCTCATTGTATCTTAAAGAGGGTCTTTAATTTCATGACAAGTCTCCAATCCTCAACTGAGAGGTCTTTCTGTAAAAGGTTAAAGAAGCAGGCAGCGGTAAGCAAAACTAGATATTTGCTCAAACAAAAGAGCTTCACCCAAAACTCTACATACCCGGAAATTGGCCTTGAGTATGTCAATAGACCTCCTTGAAATTTTGCTGACAAGCTCATCTTCCATTTCAAAATGCCTACCAAACATCTTTTGTTGCTCCTCAGGGTTAGATCCAACTATCTGTAAACATGTGCAGGGAGTGAGACATAATGGGTATATAAGCAATGATCAAATCAATTGCGTAGAATTCTTAAAAAAGGTTATTGTACAATGATGATACACAAAACAGATATTGGGAATCAAAGAGAAACTACTACTCACTGATGCTACATTCTACAAACAAGTAATAAAGAGAGAACATAGATCAAAATTCTATAAAATCCATGACAAAATTTACAAAGTCTCAACCACTTCATACCTTAATGGCCACCCTTTGGCCTTTCTTTGCAGAGTCAACAGGCTTATGGTTGTTCTCAATGGATGCAATACGACCAATATCAATGAACTCCTTTTGAGGAATACATATAGGAGATCCAATCTGTTCAAATTAAGTTCAGCACAGTGAGGACCAGAATATACATGAAATTTTCGCAGTCTATGAATGATTATAGAAAAGAGAATTGACGAGTGCCACAAATTGTAGAGTGCTACTATTGCCAGCATAAACAGTGGAAAGCTTAAATCAAGGTAACCCCTTCAACTTAAATCATGGCAACAAACAATATATTGAAATACGTGTGGAGAAAGGTTAAACGAGAGAGAACATATGTTACACACTCCAATCAATTTTTATTTTTTTTGAACATTGGTAAAGTACACACTCCAATCAAATTATGCAGGAATATCTAACTACAACTAACTAAAGAGACATAAGAGCAAGCAAAAAAGACTTGAACTCTGTGTTAAATGCTCATCACGCAAAAGGTCTGAAGGAAGCATGACAGAATTAATAATGGACGAAAAATTGGAAACAGGATGAGTACATGAAATCTGCCTCTGAATTTAAACAAGTTCCTAAGGATTAAATTATGTAAATAAAACAAAGTAAAAACCTTATCTTGGAGATACAAAATCATGGTGTAAATGAAGAATGTTGAAAACCTTTTGAAAGCAGCGAACTAAATGATGATAATAACCAGTAGAAAAGCTTAATTGTAATCATAACCGAAAAAATCTCTGATAGAACCTTATTAAATAATAAAGATTCCCAATTATAAGAAAGAATTACAGAGAGAACAGATACATGCAAACATAAATTTCAAAAGTGTAAGCAGTTTTAATAAAAGGAAAAGATTTCGTAAATACACTAGAGAGAAACTCCAAGTAATTCAATAGTATATTAGTAGTTTTTGATAAGAAAGCTTATATATTACTTTAAAATTAATAAAACAAGATGTTGACAGGACCTGCAGCTACTAAGCTTTCAAAAGGGCGGCGCCCACCTGCGCTTTGTGCAGAATAGAAAACACCAATTCTTGAAAAATCACTAAGCATAGTTTCACCAAACAAATAAGGAAAAGTTTACACAGATACCGATCCATGTACTGGCTGACATGTTATATTGCAGTTTGGGATCCTTCCCAACCACTTACCTAGGCCTTCCTCTAGGAGCAAAATACAAGTCTACTGGAATATGGAGTGGACTTGTAAAAACGATTGAGAAAAGGCTGGTTACTTGAAAAAGGCAATATCTTTCTATGGGTGGTAGACTTGCTCTTATCAATAGTTTCATGGACAGTATTCCCACTTACTTCATGCCATTGTTTCCTGTGACTGGTAAGGTATTGAAGAAGCTAGACAAAATCAGAAGGAACTCCCTTTGGGAGAGTAACAGTGAAGGACACAAGTTTCACCTTGTTAAATGATCTTAAGTCATTAGACCAAAGCCACAGGGAGGTCTGGGTATCAAGGACCTAGTCAAGCACAACAAAAGTTTGTTGTTTACATGGCTTTGGAGATATGGAATGGAGAACAATAGCTTATGGAAGGAAGTGATTGCAGACAAACATGGTAAGTCGAGTCACTGGTGCAATAAGCAAAGCAGAACTCCATATGGAGTTCGGCCATGAGAACATGTAAGTAGGCTATGGGAGGAATTTCATAAAGAAGTCTCATTCAACATTGGGAATTGCCTGAAAGTAAAATTCTAGAAGGATAGGTGGTTAGAGCACTCCAATTTTAGAGAAACATATCTATCACCTTTCCTGATAGCATGAGACCGTGACTCTACAGTTGCACAGAATAGAAAAGGCAATCAGTGGAGTCCCCTCTTCAGAAGAAACATGAATGACTGGGAACTTGAGAACCTTTTTGACTTGATGTGTAATCTGAAAGGCTTCAAAATGAAGACTTAGGCTGCTGCTGCATTAAAGCTGTGGTCCTAATGCAAAGGAATACATAGTACACCTGGATGTAAATTGCTAGATGCTCAGAATGGAATTTTAGACTCTTAGCATAGAAAGTAATTTGGAGGACAAAACTGATTTGCTTTAGCTGGTTGGCTCTAAAAAATGCATGTCTGACCAGGACAACCTCTGCAGGAAATGTTTCCAGTTAGTTAACAAATACTACTTATGTCAGGAAAGCACAGAATCAGTCAACCATCGATTCTTGGTCTGTGTGGTAGCTGCAGACATGTGGCATATGTTTCAAGCTCTTTTCAGCCTCAAATGGGTGATGCCGGAGAACATCAACGATGCTGTTGAGAGCTGGAGCCTTTGGAAAGCTGATTGGCCTATCAGGAACACCTGGATGTTGAATCCATCTTGTATATTTTGGTGCCTTTAAACTGAAAGAAATAATAAAATGTTTTGGAGTGTCAAACTCCAAACCACTTGCTAAAGTTGTTTTCAAGATTTTGTGAGTTCCCTTACATTAGACTAGCCCTTAACATGATTGTTCCCTTTTTGGTGTTTGGCTAGCTCCTCGACCCTTTCATAGCATCTTGTATAATGAGCTACCACATCTATTTTGTATCCATCGCATCTTCTTGATGCCAACCAATGAACAACTTACTTTATCAACAAAAAAAGAATATTGATTGTCCATAAGTTTGGTTTCTCAGAACAGCTACGTCTCAAACAAGGTTATGCATAAAGAAGTTAACACATTTAATGAGAAATCAATGTGAGTATTCCAGACACTTTCTCCAACCTAATGGAAGCATGAAATTACAGAAAATCCGACAATATCAGCACAACCCATTAAATATTATCTTTTCTTATTTCTATTACTGATGTACACAAAAGCTAGTTTTCCCGAATGAAATGCAGAGATTCCATTATCTTTAATTTTTCCTTTTTTTATAATTAAGTTGGTGAATGAGATCAATGAATATAAGACAGTAGATAAGATAAGTTAATACCCTGACAATGCCTTCAAGAACATCAACTCCCAGAACAATTGGATCCTTCTTGTTGAAGACACAATTCGGTACGATCTTGAGCACACAGGGGAAGACTGCTTCTTCAGCAACTTCCTTCTTTTTTTCTTCCTTGATAGTGTCAATGTAGGCTTTAAACTGATCAAATAGATGATATATAATATCAGCCATAAAAACCTTGACACCAAGTTCATCTGAAAGTTCCCGAGCTTCCTGTGTCACTTTAACATCAAAGGCCAAAATGGTTGCATACTCTTTCTTCTTCTCAAGCATAACACTAGCTTTCATGACATCCTTTTTATGCACAGGACCTATGCCAATACCACTGACAGGTATGCTTACTTCTGGGGTCTTCAAAAATTCCAGCAAAGCTTCCAATGATCCAAGTGTAGATGCTTGAACATATACTCCCTCTCCACTTTTGTCGATCCTGCTCATCACTGACTTCATATCTTCCATAGCTGCTTCTTTGATGTCTTCCACATCATCATCAGGCCCCACAACATATAGACTAGTTCCAGCAATTGCATGCTCAAAACCCTGAACAAGAATAAAAAGAACCAAGGGGGAAAAGGAGAATTCTCTCAGTCTCAGTTATTCATGGAAAACCACCATAAAATCAATAGCCATATAGTGAATAGTGACATCACACATCAGTAGCAGAAAATATCAACACTCAAGCAAGGGACTGAAGGTTATGGCTCGCCAGTTGGACTTCCAAGTAAAATTTCACTGAAGTAACAAACTACACAAGAACAACCATTGGATTTCTTACAACTATCCAAATCAAAATAGGATGGTATTTGTACAGATATTCCAACAGAATTTTTCTCAAAGTTATCACAAAATATCCGATTTAGGAAATCACAAATTCTGAACAGAATTGATATGCTCAGGGACATCATGAACAGAAGAAAAAGAAAAGAAGAGACTACATGTGCCAAAATTAGAATAACCTCCCAATGCTCTTGCACAAATTTCACCATATTTGTTGAACATGAGACATCAAGTGCATTGGTTGGTTTCCTGACAAGAAAAAATAGAAAAAAGGGAAGAGGTGTACGTGCAAAGAGATGCTCCTCCACTTAATATTTTTCGTGCAATTACGAAGATTCCTCCAAATCTTTACGAAAAATTATTTAACTTCCAACAATAATCAGGACTCAAAAGCTATGTCCAGTAGATCACACTCTACTCTGCTTGATTGATCCTAGAAAAACTAATGCTAATTTTTTTTTAATTAATTGAAAATTAGGAACCCAAACATAGCATCATCTGATTTTAACAACAAATTAATCTAAGATTCAAAATACATACATTTTCTAACAATAGATCAGTCAAAAAATAAAATCCACTTCTGAGTCTCTGCATTAAGTGTCATACCAAAAAAAATTCCTAAGCTTGATCCTAAGACTGACCAAAATGAGCTCACGGATTTACAAGTAGTTGATAATACCTGGGCGGTTATCTTTATACCCTGGGCAGCCTTGATTTTCTTATGATGCAAATATGTTCCCTGAAAGGATTTTGACCGAACAAGAGAAGGCACTTTCATCAGTACGCCATTAGATAAATCACATATCAGATAAATTCAAAGAAATAACATGACAAACACTTCATTCTTAAGATTTTTTTTCGTGCTCCATGACCACAAGGTCCATAAGTACAAAAAATAATTAGGACATAACTGAACCTGCAGACTTGTGTCCCACGTTCAGAAAATTAAATAAGTACTGTGGATCTCTTGATTGCGGGAAAAGCATATTTTAACAGGGGCAGTTGGAATTTGAACACAAATCTGGAAACCTCACACCAAATTTCTGATCTTCTGTTTCTTTTGTTCAGAGAAAATTCAAAGTGGCAAAAACCAAGTGTGTCTATGTATATCAGCAATCTAGGATTAATGTAGCAGCTCAACATTTGTCAATGAAAGCATCCACAAGCTTGAAATGATCTACATATCTCAAAAGACGGGTGCAAAATAAACCAGGGTACAGGTTCTGTTAAAAGAAGGGACCAAAAGAACAACTGACATCAGAAATTCAACTTTCAATACAGCCACATAACTCTTGAGCTAGAACCCCCACACACAAAGTAAACCTTTAATTTTTGTGCGCCACATTTGGCGTTGAGGAAACTAATATAGCACAGTGTGGTATCTTGACAAGCCCAGACTAGACATTACCAGCATATGATCTACGTTAGAGTTCAAACAGAGCTACTGTTGTAGTAAAGAATACTTTTTAGAGGAGTAGGTTTCTTAGATAGACTTGATAGGACACCTGTAATCGTTTTTAGGCTTTTTATTGGCTGTGGGTGTCTCCTCTGTAAATATGGCTTTTGCACAGCCCTAGTGCTTCTAATAGCACTGTTACCAGTTCCAAAATAATAGGACTGAACACTTGCAACATATTATTATTTTAGCCCATCCATTATTAATTCTCCACACTCATCAAGCACCCTCCTCTTTTTACTCCTTTTACTTTTCATGGTACATACTGGACAGATAACTTCCTTATTGTTTTTATAATTGTATAAGGAGTTGAGCTAACAACAACTGCTACTACTCAATATCATGCAAGTCGGGGAAAATTTAGAGAGTTGAACTGAGGGGTAAGAAAAAAAATTGATAAGTAGGTTAGACTTTAGAGATGTTTTAATGCAAAACCAGTAACCTGGAGTGCCTAAAGGAACATGTAGTTACCTTTACTCGGAGTTCCTTCATGGGGTGAGGCGTTAGTAGTGCTCGGATTGTGGTAACGATGGGTCCCTACACACAAAACAACGCAGGGAAAGAGGAAATTTACTATGTCAAGACAAATCACCACACTGGAGGATGTGAACATAGCAACAAAGTAAGGGCTCCCTAAAGACTAAAGTAATGGACATAAAAGGAGACTTCCATGCCTGCATGCCACAAACGACAATCTGATCTCCTTCATGAAGAACACCATTAACCAAAACCACGTCAATAGTCGTTCCATGCCCTTCAACAACCTTAACCTCCAACACCGTGCACTGCCAAAGAGTAACAACAGTTAATCATCCCATATTGCGAATATCTATTTAACTGATAATGATATCATGTGAATATCATACCTGAACCTCATTGCTGTAAGTAAGCCTCTCAATCATTGTCTTTTGTGTCCATTGAACAAGTAACAACAGCATGTCAGGAATACCCTCACCACTGATGCATTAATAAGATCCACAAAATGAACATGTTTAGTTAAAATCAACAGTCTCACGAAGTGCTAGATGAACGCCCAAGGAAAAAAGAGAGGAATAACACACCTAATAGCACTAGTTGGTACAATACTGAAGGTGTCCTTTCCCATTTCTTTGTTTTTATAGTACAATTCTGTATTTATGCCTTGTTCCTTGAACTGGGTAACAATCTGCGACAATTAAACAGAATCCAATTGAGATAAGGTACACAAATTGAGGAATGGTCAACTCAAGGAGTTATTAAAACCTGAGTAAGCCTCGTATTAAATTCAAATTGAACATCTTTGGACTGTTGTTTCATCGCCTTCACAATGGGAGCATTCTTGCAAACTTTCCATCCATAAAGCCTATCCACCTGCATTGCAATAGGATCAATGAAACAAATTAAACAACAGGAAATAAAAGAATACAATAGAGTAACACCATTGAAAAGTGCATCAACATAGATTATCTTCACCTTATTCAGAGCAACAATAAATTCTGTGTTCCTCATCTTAAGAAGATTAAGTGACTCTATGGTCTGTGGTTCTAGCCCATGCATGATGTCAACAACCAAAATTGCAATATCACATAAGCCTGAACCTCGAGAACGCAGATTCGTGAAAGATTCATGTCCAGGAGTGTCGATGACCAACAAACCAGGGACCTTCAGCTTCGCATCAGCTTTGAGCTCCTTAGTTCTCTCACGTATATTCTCAGCTGGAAAGTAAGTTGCACCTATCTGCTGAGTAATCCCTCCAGCTTCACCTTCTTGAACATTGGTGCCTCGTATGCAATCAAGTAGCTTGGTTTTACCAGTATCAACATGCCCCATAATACAGCAAATAGGAGACCGGAGATTGTCTTCATTCTGGTTAGGAGCACCAGGTTCTTCAGGACTGCCTTTCTGCTTATTTTGCTCTGCATTCATATCCCCAGGCTCACCCTTCCAACTTCGGTCAATCTTCAGTACACCTGGTACAGTTGCAGCATTTTTTTGAGTAGGAATCACCGACTTGGCAGCAACAGGCAGAGTCGCTGCACCATGAACAGCTGAACTTGCAACCTTAATCTCTTTCTTAGTTATAGGCTGCGGTTCTGAATCTACCTCCTCATCTTCAAAAGCACTCTTACCAGGCAGTTTCAGATCAGCATCATCCCAACTTTTTGCATCCCATTCTTCATCATCTTCCTCTTCTTCTTCAACTTCATTTTCTTCTGCATCAGCTATTTCTGACTTTTCCTCGGTAATTGTCGAATCCACATCCTCAACTTTCTCAGTTTCCATAGAATCAACCTCTGACACAATCTCCTGATGATGTTCTTTAACTTCTGATATTTCAATAGACTCTTCCTGCGTTTTGCCATTAGCCTGAGCTTGTGGTTTTGACTTCTTCGTTTGATAAATTGGCCGTTTGGTTGTCTCTTTCTTATTCTCCCCAGTGGGGAGTGTCCCACCATTAGCAAGAAATTGTTTCCTCATTGCTTCTAATCTTCGAGCTTCTTCCTTTTGCTTTCCTGTAAGCAGTTTCCCCTCTTGTTTCTTCTTCAAGAGCTTTTCCTTTTCTCTCTCTTTTTTCAAACGTTTCTTCTCTTCTGCAAGTTTTTCTAGCTCTTCCTGGAGACGCCGTTCCTCTTCTTCCTTCCTTAACTTTTCCTCCTCTTCCCTTTTCTTCCTTTCTTCAGCTTCCTTCATCTTTTTGAGTCTCTCTTGCATCTCCCTAACCTGCTTTGACTGTTTCTTATCTGCCAATTTTCCTTTTGCGTCATTTTTTGTTTCTTCCTGCCTTTCCTCTACACTAGAGGCAGCTGCAGCTGCCTTTTTTTCTTTTTCCTTCTCCTTCTTCTTTTTCTTCTTCTTTGCAGCAGCAGACTCCATAGCTCCTTCTTGAATTGCTTCCTTCTCAGCAGCAGCATCACCTAGTTGAGGCTGCAATTGGCCTTTCTCCTCTTGTGCAAGAGAAGTAGGAGTAGGTGCAGATGTAGCTGGTGGCCCTTCACCAATTTCTGCAAGAATTTTGTCAATGTCATCCTCCTCTTGAGCCGTTCTACCACCGTTTTTCTTCTTAGATTTATTATCTTTTGACTCCAGCTGCGCCTGCACTTTCTCTTCAGACGGAACAGGAGCAGCTTCTTCACCAAGTTCTGCTAGAATCTTGTCAATCTCATCCTCATCTTCTTGAACTGTACGACCCCCCTTTTTCTTCTTGGTTTTATTCTTAGAAGTTTCTGGTACATCTCTTTCCTGCTTTTTGCTTTCATTATCATCAGCTTCTTCTTCAGGGTTAACCGCTTGGCTAGCTTGTTCTGGTTCATCTTCTTCCTTAACAGCAATTTTTTTCTTCTTCTTAGATGACTTCTTTTTACCTGCAAAAATAAGTTCTGGCGCATCATACTCTTCAACTGTCTCTGTCTCAAACTTAGAAACAGAAGTATCTGCCTCCTCTTCTTCATCAAGAAGCGCCACACTAAATGAATTGCCAATAGTCTTCCCCATACCACCAGCAACGACAGGCTCTTCATCTTCCTCAGACTCTTCATCACCAATTGTATCAAAAGCTGTAGAAAACACACTAGCACTGGCTTTTCCCTGCTTTGACTTGTTCAGTTTCCCAGAGAAGGGGGCAATGCCTTCATCCTCTTGATCACTATCCCTTGTTAAATTCTCTCCATAATTAGAGGCACCCTTCTTCCCCTTTTTAGCTTTTTTCTTCCCACCAAGTATTACTTTTTCTTCCAGAACGACAGGTTCCTCTGTCGCAACAGTGTATTCATCATCATCAATTACCACATTCTTCTTCCTTGACTTACCACCACCCTGCTTGGCCGGCTTCTTTCTCTCATCATCATCAAGTACTGTATCTTCCTGAACTGTAGGTTCTTCAGTCTGGACAGAGTATTCATCATCGTCAATCACCCGATTCTTCTTCTTGGAGTTCCCTCCTCCACCGCCGTGCTTGGGAGGTTCAGGGTTCTCTTCTGTTGTCTTCTTTCTCCCCATTGAACTTCACTGCTAGTTTCGGCAGATGAATGTGGAGAGTAGTATTACTTCAAACAATCAAAAAACCTACTCCAAAAATCAAAACACACATTCAACATAACAAACCTAATTTCACTTTCCAAAAAAATAATTTGGACATTATTTTATATTTCCACTTTCCAGAAAATAATAATATAAACAAACCTATTGTTTCAAAGTTAAATCTAAATATTCTAAATGAATTATTTAAAAAAACAATTATATCTAGTACTAGGTCAATTGTCCGAGCTCCGCACAAGTGTGAACTATCCCAATTTGGTCACATCTTATTATATTTGTAGTGTAGTTGTTAGAAATAGTGTTAACGCAGAAGCTTAACTTATCATCATTTTGTTTCTTAGGTCTCCGGATATACGTCTAAGAGAATATTGTTGTTAAGGCTTCTAACTTGCATTGGTTGAGTCTGAGTAAGAGTAAGTCGGGTTAATTTATATTTTATTCCTTATAAATTTGTATGTACATCCCTGACGAATTGTATTTTTCATCTAATTCTTAATAGCAATATATTTCGTAAGATATCATATTATTGATTTAACAAGAGTGTGTTCAACCTTGGCATCTAGTTGATTAATACACCTCGAGTATTCTGTGTGTCACACCAATCTTAAATCCACACCGATATTTATTCGTTTTCTTTTAATGTTGTTTATCTTGCATCTAATTTTGTAGATATAGTCGAAGGCGACATATTATTTTTGTTGGCTTATATTGTTTGTTCTTAAGTTGTAGCACACTGTTGACTAAAATACGAACATAGTTATCATGACAACTTTTGTTGGCTTTGACATGCCACTAAACAATGTGCATTGTATGCAAAGTTATAGATCATGTGGCTCTGTCTAAAAAGTTGTTATTATGCAGACCTTAGACAACAATTACCTATTGTATGATATAGATGACTAATCCAATGGTGAGGGACAAAAAAAATCACAACGATTTGTGGTGCGAGCAGTTATAGTGATGTGCATATTATATTATATATCGTTGTTTATCAACTTGAATTAGTGAACCACATATTCTTTTTCATAGGTGACTTCATTAGAAATGTAATACATGTTATTAATAACAATATTAAATTGCAGGTCAATCTCCTATTACGTAGACCTTCATGCACGCTAGTATTGAATTATGTATTGCTACCTCTAACCGAAGCTCTAGTCATCTTTAGGTGTCATAAATGTAATCAAATTTGTTTTTTCCGCAATAGACATCTACATATCTATTCATTAAAGCCCAGATTCAATTCATTGTATTGACACAATTATTGTTTAAAAGTATCCTAATATCTAAAGAAATTTCCACATCAAGAAATAATAAATACCATATCAACTTCTAAAGGAATTTCCAGCAGAACTTTCATATACTCTGAAATAAAAGAAAAATCATTCTGAAGGTTCTATTTCTCATTCCTCCTTTTTATTTCCCTTTTTTTTATCAACTTATAGACCAATTTCTATTTTCAAATTCTTCATTTTTAGTGGTTAATCTTCATTGTGTTTTTATTTGAGCATATTACAACTATGATGCGTTTTATCGCCTCTCATAATTCGCCCTGCATGTTGAGTTTACACCAAAGACAAAGTGACATATCCAAACTAATAATATTTTTAATATCACATTACCCCAGACACATATTCCGAAACAGAAATCTGACAACAATAATATTATTGTTCTTTGCTAACCTCTGATTCATGTCCATGTGTTTGACATACCATTCCCATTAATTTTATCTATAATCATTTGTCAGATCATTAGTTAGTATTTGGTATATAATTTTAAATTGTATAAGTTACGGACTTCCAAAGTACGTATTCGTAACAAGATTATCATTTTTTTGAATTGATTATGTCGTATATAACCTAACATATGGTTGTATTTAGAGGCATTTGCATCTTATCTCCATCATGAATCCACATTTGTACGGTTAGTTATTTGGAAAAAAAATTGTAAATTTTTTCTCTTAAGAATATGTTGTAATAGCTATACTTAGTGGTAAATGGTATACCTACTCACTTTCCAGTGGACATACATTCAAGAAGATTTCTTTGTAAATAATATGTATAATGAATCTTTGGTCTTTTGTGTCCTTGCCCGGATTGAGGATTGTCAATCCTTCTCTTGCTGTTACACTTGATACTGTGACATATGATTGTCCATGTGTGAATACCTCTATTTTGGAAGATACAATCCAACTCTATGAATAGTTTGTCTTTGGCTCTTATTAATTTTCATAATGTAATAAGGTGTTAAAGGAAGTTGGCTTCTATTGATCTTGAATGACCACTTCATTTGGAGACATAATAATTATGGGTATTGTGACTCTTGTGCAGAGGTTCTTATCAGAGATGATGTTAGTATTAACAGATCAAATATCAATATGCGTGATAATTAATTTTATACCATTACAGAACATTATGTTTGGTTTAGTTCAGAAGCAACTTGTTAGTGCAAAATTTTAATGATAAACAACTTATTCTTGCAGGACAACCTCGTCATCGAAAGGGAAAGAATCAAGAATGAATCATGAAATAAAGGCATCATGGAAAATAAGTTCTCCATCAATAAAAAAAATAAAAAAAATCACATTAAGGGTGATTGAAGATTGTCAATCAAGAACCTTGACTCAAGGAACTGCCTAAATGGAGAATCTCAAAAAGCATAAATCAAGGAAGATCTTTATTTATATGACTTAAATGCTAAGTAAGTCCACGTTTAAGCCTAGTTTGAATTCACAAAGTATGTGTTTAGAGTAGTATCGAGTCATTTATGTATTTCTGAGCTAACCGACATGATTAGTTGTGTAGAGAAACTTTTTGGGAGAAATGTGCACAAAAAGGGATGAAGGAAGCAATCTAAAGATTTGAGACAAAAGGAAGCAAGGAATAAGCTGAAAGAAATGCTCCAAAGCAAGTGTGTGAAGCCCTCGCGTTGCGCAGAAGAGAGTGAAAAATTAGTTCAAGAATTAAATTCGAGGCAGAACGCCTCATGCAGCTCTCTCGTCGCGTGTTAGAGCTTTATAGTTTGATCTAGGATCTGAAGATTGCTGCGCATCGCGCGCCTAAGGCCTCGAATTAGCCAGTTCGACTTTTAGTATAAATAGGGTACTATTTTAGTTTTAGGGGGACTTCTTTTTTCTAATTTTCGAACGGAGAACAGAAGAACTACGTTGTGGAGTTTTCTAGGGTTAATTCTTTATCTCTTTTCCTTTCAATCTTATTTGAATGATTCTTAACCATTGTAAGATTGATTATCGGATTATGAGTAGCTAAATACCCTAGTTCTAGGGTTGTGGATACAGGATGAATGAAATCTATGAAGTTTGATTTTGGGTTACTCATGAACTATTGCATGAATCTCTCTAATGTTCTTATTTTTTGTATTTCATGCTTGATCACCATAGAAATAAATCTATTGTCCGGATTTAACTCGGGAGAGGAACAACAGGATAGAACGTGGGGTATAAGGAGCTTGTTGAACCCTAAATATCTAGAGTTGATTCGTCTCTAGGATAGGGATATACCTAGAGACCTCGCTTGGGTCACCATACAGGAAGATAGCTTAATGCTCAGTATTTAATCACTCTATCCCCGCTCAACGATATAGTTAGAGTGTTATCTATTGTAGGCGATTAGAGGTTGAGAGACCATGATCATACATCTAACTCTGTGATTCAGTGATTCGATAGTTCAATAAATACCCATTTAAATGATATTGATTACATGATTCCTAACTAGAGTTGCAACCCTGGATCTTTTACAAATTATTGTTTGAATCTCACGAAATTATATCGTATTAGTTATATTTCAGTTTAAGTTTAGAATTAGGTAATAAACAACCTTTAAAATCTGGAAAACTACACTTGTGTTGAATTACAAGTTAGAAAAATTGATTAAGTTTAATCATAAGTCCCTGTGGGTAAGATATCTGGCTCTCAAAAAGAGCCACTTAATTACTTGTACGATCATGTGCACTTGCGTGTGCGATTTGACCGCAACAAGTTTTTGAGAAAAATTGATCAAGTTTTGATCTTAAGTCTCTGTGGGTATGATACCCGACTCTCAAAAAGATATACTTTATTACTTGTACGATCATGTGCACTTGCATGTGCGATTTGTTGTAACAAGTTTTTGGCGCCGCTGCCGGGGACTTTAGAATTAGAAAATATTTGATTTTTCTGATTTCTGTAGTTAAATGCAAGGTTGAAAACTTGATCTTAGCATTTCATTGTTGCAGGTTGGTTGCTACTCCAAAATGGGCAACAATGGAAGCGAAGGCAAGCTGAATATCTAATCCAATTGATTATTGGGGAATTACCATTGCCAGTCACTAAAACAGAGGAAAGAGAACAGGAACCTGAGACAATGACAGTTAATGAGATGAGAGTTAGAGATATGGTAATCCGACGCCCCACCAATGTGACTTCGTGCATTCAGAAACCTGAAGCTGGTGGGAGATTTGAACTGAAGCAGAGTATGGTGCAAATATTGCACACTAATGAGCAGTTTACTGGTCTTTCACATGAGGATCCTACGGTTCACATTCAGAACTTTTTGGAGATTAGTGATATTTATACTCCAACTGGAATGAATAAAGATTATGTGAGGCTCACTTTATTCCCCTTTTCTCTGCTTGGGGAAGCAAAAAGACGGTTCAACTCAGAGCCTGCAAATTCAATCACCACTTGGAATGATTTAGGACAGAAGTTCCTCATTAGATTCTTTCTATCTGGAAAGACAGCTAAGTTGAGGAGTGACATTTTAAGTTTCAGACAGAAGGGTGGTGAAAACTTGTACTAAGCTTGGACAGGTTCAAATCGATGTTGATGAGCTGCCCTCATCATCATCAATCCAATGAGGTGTTAGTTCATACTTTCATTGAATGTTTGGAGCCTAACACCAAGATTTTGCTTGATTCAGCTGCAGGTGGACAAGCCTTACAGAAGACTTATGCTGAGTTATACATCTTGCTGAATCATATTTCTCAGGGAAATCCAAAGTGGAACGAAAGTGGACGTAAACTTGTAGTTCAGAAAACTGCAGGTGTATTACAGATTGACGTTGTGACTGCTTTGACTGCACAGATTTCTACCATGCAAAATATGATGAATACACATTTCAGCAATATGGCATTGGGACAACAAACCTCTCAAGTTAATGCAGTTCAACAACCCGTCTTGGTGTGAGATCTACGGAGGAAGTGATCACAGTGCAGAGATATGTGGTGAAAACCTAAAACTTTGTAAATTTTGTAGGAAATGCTCAGAGAGGAGGAGTCCAACAAAACTATGGGAATTCATATAACCCAAGTTGGCGAAACCACCCGAATTTTATGGGGGTGGGAATCAAAATCAAAGTCAAGTACAAAATCAGTATAGGCCTCAAGGTAACTCATAAGGATACCGATCACAGGTGCAGAGGGAGAAGCCTAAACCGCAATTTGGGAATATGAGTGTTGAGGATATGTTAAAGAAAATCATGGCAGACCAAGCTCAGTTGGCTGCATAAGTGCGCAACAATCAGTTAGCCACTCAGAACCTGGAGAAACAATTCGGGCAGTTTGCTAGTGACCAAAATTCTAGACCACAAGGAGGGTTGCGTGGAAATACTGACCAAATCCTAAACAGGTAAATGTTGTAATTACTCGTATTGGACTGCAATTGGAGGAGTTAGCTCCCAAGAAAAATAGCACTGGAGCGGTAATCAAAGAGAGTGAACAAAATTAGGTTAACATGAAAGAGAAGGAAGTAGTTGTACCCTCTGAAAAAGTGCAACCAATAGCGAGACCACCTCCTCCGTTCCCTCAGAAGTTCAAGAAACAAAAGGATGATGGATGTTTTGGTAAGTTTCTCTCTCTTTTGAAACAAACTCATATTAACTTGCCTTTGGTCGATGTGTTACAGGGTATACCCAGGTATGCAAAGTATGTGAAGGAAATTGTGGAGAACAAAAGAAGGCTTACAGAATATGAGACACTTGCACTTACTGAAGAGTGCATCTCCAGGATCTAGAACATGTTGCCCATTAAACTGAAAGATCCGAGAAGCTTTACTGTGCAAATTACGATAGGTCAAAGTATCCATGCCCGAGGGTTGTGTAATTTGGGATCAAGCATAAACTTGATGCCAAGTTCGTTGTATAAAAAGCTAGGGTTGGATAGTCCTAAGCCAACAACTATAATTTTGCAGTTGGCTGATTCCTGAGGGGGTGGTAGAAGATGTGCTAGTGCAAGTGGGATCTCTAATTTTTCCAATAGAATTTGTATTACTAAATTTTGAGCTTGATCCTGAGGTCCCATTCATCTTAGGGCGACCTTTCTTAGCAACTGGGAGGGCAATGATAGATGTGGCAGCTGGGCAGCTTACTATGAGGGCTCATGATAAAGTGGAGGTTTTTGATGTGTATAAAGCTTTGAAGATGTCACCTGTATATGATGAGTTGTCTGCCATTACTGTTGTCATGACCGGGGAGCACCCCCTAGAAGTAACATAACGTACTTGACCTCTCAGAGGTCTTATACAAGCCCATAGTTATTATTCATCGCATTTTCATAGGTAAATTTAGCGGAAAATTTAAAATTTTTCATAGGACATCATATGCTAGAAACTTCACTTCCATTAATATAAAAGTAACATAGATACATAGTTAGACTCTAAGTATCTTTGCCAACTTAGACTCAACAGCATTAGAGTACATTAGGGACACAACCCTTATAACATAAAACATAGATAACTATTACATGACCTTTAAACATAAACTTAATGTAGAAAATCCTTGAATCTTAAGGATTCCTTTCTTTGAGCTTGGGAAACACATATCAATCCCTTCACCATAGAAACATCCCTTAAGCATCCATAACCTACACTTTGTGTAAAAAGGTGAAGAAGAATGGTGTTAGTACAAGAATGCACTAAGTATGGTAACCATGCAAAAACATGCATTTAAAAGGGATATTTTACTTGAAACCATGCATCATGCCTTTTGTGAAAAATTCTTAAAACTTGATACAATAAGCATCATACAATTCACATACTTCATTTAGTCATATACAATAGTCACAATTTCACATAAAACCATACATTGCATTTAAGACACATTTGGAGCTACTTTACAGTAAGTACCCTTCCCTTTACAGTAACTTCTTTTCCTTCTTAGTTCCTTAACCTTCCAAGTAACCCTTTAGTGATACATTGGTGCAATGTATAGATAATGTCCCATTACACTATTCATACCCAAGCATCACTTTAAGGCCACAAGGAAATCATGCATTCAACCTTCATTAACCCAAAACAAGCATTCATAGAACCATCTCATACAATAAGACATATACCTCACATTGGACCCAACACACTTTATAGACCACATAGGAAAACTCATTACAAGACTACATACAAGTCAAGACTTCTACTCATCATCATAGTAAGACACTAATCATCATTAACATACTTGGACTTCACTTCACAAAGATATCATAGAACTCTACTCACAATCCCATTCTAAGCCTACTTGTGCAATGTACATGTGAAGTCCCATAACCTCACACATACTTAGTAAACCTACAAGGATACTACAAGCCTCATCATGCAATTCATACATCAACAAGGCAAGCATAGACAACCTCATTCATGACAAGCAAGACCTTCATCATATAGTCATTAAGACCAACATTATTCATATAAAGGCAAGACCACATCATATAGACTCATACCATGCATTTCACAACAACAAGTAGACAACACTAGAATGTCATGCATAAGGAACATAAATATAATCATATACATTAGAACACCTTCCTAGAACTCCCTTCAAGAGCTACTTGTGCAATGCATAGGTGAAGTCCCATACCCCCACCTAAACTAAGCAACTTCCCTTAGGTTATCCTAGTTAGGGCCCTAGCTTTACTTCCATTGTCCATTTTACTTTAGCAAAACTATAGCCTTAACCGACACTAAGACCATGGGTGCTAAACATGGAATTTGGTGTTGTAGAGCCTTACACCAAGGGAAGGTGCTCTACTTAGCCAAAGTAGAACATTAACATATGCTAGTATATTAGGTGATATCACTTGCTAGATCCTATGTGGCAAGCATAGTTTATGGAACTTGGAGGTATATATGGAAACCCTCTTTATGCCCGTCGAGGCATTGTAGTTATCCACCTCGTGAGGACAATGGTGAACAAGCCTTCCCACATTGGGAAGGGGCACCCCTCATCTAAGTTCACTCGGTGCTAAGCGAAGTTCCCTTTATTGAAAGCATTTATTAACATTACTTTATAAAATTAGGCTTTAGGATATTGACTCCTCATATGCTTAGCTCATAGGTCATAGATGAGAGTTCATCAACCTAAATCATGTGAGAAACCCTTTCACACGGACATAGCATATTCAAGCACCATCTAGTTTAGGGTACACTTGAGAACACCTTCCAAGAGCCTCTCTATTGACTAGATCATCATACAGGAATCATAGACATACTTTCATGTGGGTGGGTGTATAGATATATGTGAGCAAACCTGTCACATAAACATCCTTTGACCACACATGTTCATACTTGCATTTCATTCATGCATAAGAGTATAGGCGTAACTATATGAGAAATCCTTTCATATAAACACATTTAGACACTATGCACATTCATACTTCATCATATAATACACTTAACATCATAGCATATAAGTCATGTTCATAACATATTCATGCATTCTTATTCATGTACTTAAATCGCAAACCTAAGAATTATCCTATCAAGACACACATGTGCAATGCATAGACAAGGTCACATACCCTTGCCCATACTAGTAAACCTATCAAGTCATTCTAGTTAAGAGATACATAACATACTTCATGGACATATACTTTGCATGCATAGTAGTAGACATGAGTGCACATGAGAATATCCTTTCATTTAGACACCATGAACCTATACTACTTGTAAGCATGCATAATGTGTGAGTGTGTGTACATTGATCAACATGATCACATAATGTCTATCAACAACATATTGAGGCAGCCACCCTCTTAGGACCACAATGCACAACCAAGCATAGACCACACAACATAATTTAGCATAGGAGACAAGACAACATCACATTTACCTTCAAGACTCCTCACCTTAGTTATTCACACATTCATATAGGGGTACACAAGGAGGGTGTCATTAACCATTTTTAACTTCAATGGAAGCACCTAAACCTCACCCTAACAAGTTCATTCAATTATAGAAGACATCATCAATACCTAGAACATGCTACTAAATTGAGAACTAGGCATATGCTTCACATTAGGTGATCATCACCACTACTCACTCATAATTCAATTTCCTTCAAGGCCATGATCACATCACATATAGAATGATAATGAAGTAAACACCGCCACTATAAGTAGACCATACCACACAATTCCATCCAAGGCCAATTCAACTAGCAATTCTATAGAGAAGTAAAGGAAGTAGGCAATCTTACCAATTCACCAAGGCCTTTATCATCATTGATCAATACCCATATTTCATCAACAATCCATATCTAGGGAAGTAGATAAAGGTACACTAACATAATCGAAATCATGCATTAATCATAACAAGATCAAGATCATATCAAGTACTCTACATTGCTAATCCATAGAAGATAGAAGAACACACGTCAATCTCATTCAAATCTTCAAACCTTGATCCACATTGGATCAACTATACATAATTTATCATAAATTTACATCTTAGGCAGTAGCTAAATCAATTTATCATAATTGAATCTCATAACAATCATTCTAGCATCAAAATCACAAGATACTACATTATAGGCCAAATCGAGATTGGGAGGTATAATGGGTTCATCATGAAATTGTATTGAATTCAACATGAAAAACAGTATCTAATCATCAAGCCATCATAATCATGCTTTTGAAATCGTTTTGATAAGGAACCCATGGCTAGATTGAAAAATAGGAAATTTGATCATAATTTTTCTTTGAAAACATTGGAAGAAACTCCTTAGAAGAAAGGTTTACTAAGGATGAAGGATCACCATAACTTTATTAGATGAAGGAACCACGAAAACTTGGTGAAGAACCCATGGAAATCCCATCTACAAGCTGACCTTGAGCTTCATCTCCCATGGAGGTTTCTAGAGAGGTTTGGTTTGGGAAAGAAGTCTAATTTTGAAACGAATGAATTGGGTATTGGGATTTCACGTTATAAATCAACTTAATATACCCAAAAATACATGAATTAACTGCCTAGGGCCAGTTTGGAACGTGTGGTGAATTTCCCAATTCACCCCTTGCATGGCAGCACCTACGGACGCCAGTAGATGGGGCGTCGATGGACTGACGGCCCGTCCTGGTGCTCCGTTGATGGTGACTGAGGCTTCTTCTTGGGGGATCATGCTCACACATCTAAGTGTTGAGCTACGCCCCCCATCGATGGGGCGTCATCCCATGCACGAGGTGTCTTTGGGTCCTCCTTGATGGTGTTCGACAGCCGTCTTTGGGTCCTTCTTGAGGGCCTCTTGCGGGGACCGTGGGGAGTCGTACCCAGAAGTTTCCAACGTAAATACATTCATATACAATTTAAGGACCTTCCATATCAGTTTCAACCAAAATAAACACGTAAAACACACCAAGACAAACATGCACGTCTCAAGGGCTAACTTTCGAACGTCTTAGACGTTCTTGGACGTTTGACTTCCAAGTGACTTCAAATCAATAATGCATACTGTAAAACACTTATTTAACATATTTTAAACTTTTTTAGACACATGTGAGGCTCGACACACCTTAACACATTTTGGGGGTCATACAACTGTGATAGATCTTGAGGCAG
This sequence comes from Solanum sitiens, assembly GCA_016801875.1. Classification (NCBI taxonomy): domain Eukaryota; kingdom Viridiplantae; phylum Streptophyta; class Magnoliopsida; order Solanales; family Solanaceae; genus Solanum; species Solanum sitiens. Next base: position 1,239,911 of record JABWTJ010000028.1, read on the forward strand.
AAGCTAGGTACATAGCGGCTAAGGATCCTCTAGAGCGAGTTAAGGGGAGATGACATTTATAGAGATGCTGAGGCACATGAAATTATGCAATTCTTAGAGGTGTCACTGATTGTAACTGCTGGAGAACGATGGGAGCCATTAAATAGGGTATTAGGTCCTCCACCTAAATCCTCCATTGAAGAAGATCCTAAGCTTGAGTTGAAAGAGCTGCCAGCCCACCTCAGGTATGCAATTTTGGGTAAAGACAAAACTTAACCAGTTATTTTTTCTGCAGCATTATCTGAAGAACAAGTGGAAGCGACATTGTTACTTCTCAAGAAGAGGAAAGCAGCTTTGGGATGGCAAATGTCAAACATTCATGGTATTATCCAATCTCTATGTATGCATTAAATATACATGGAGGAAAGGTACAAGGCGAGTGCACAACATCAGCGGTGACTAAATCCTTTGATGAAGGATGTGGTTAGAAAAAAAGTGATAAGTGGTTAGATGTAGGGATAATATACTCAATATCTGATAGTAAATGGGTAAGTCCAGTGCAGTGCGTGCCCAAAAAGGGTGGAATAACAGTGGTGACAAATGATAAGAATTAATTGATTCCCACAAGAATAGTGACTGGGTGGAGGATATGTATGGACTACACGAAACTTAATGAAGCCACCAGAAAGGACCATTATTCGGTACCCTTCATTGATCAAATGTTGGATAGATTGGCTGGCCAAGAGTATTACTATTTTCTTGATGGGTATTCAGGTTATAATCAGATTGTCATTACATACGAGGATCAAGAGAAGACGATATTAACATGTCCATATGGCACATATGCATTTAAATACATGTTATTTGGTTTGTGCAATGCCCCACCTACTTTCCAGAGATGTATCATGGCAATTTTTCGTGATATGATAGAAGATTTTGTGGAAGTATTTATGGATGACTTCTCGATCTTTGGTGAGTCTTTGAGCCGTGTTTAATCAATCTTGACAGAGTCCTGGCGAGGTGTGAGGAAACCAATCTGGTGTTAAATTGGGAGAAATGCCACTTCTTGGTAAGAAAAGAAATTGTTCTAGGGCACAAGGTATCCAAGAGTGGGCTGGATGTAGATAAAGCAAACGTAGAAGTGATTGAGAAGTTGCCAACCCCAATATCTGTGAAAGGAGTGTGAAGATTTCTTTGTCATGCTGGCTTCTACAAGAGGTTCATCAAGGACTTCTCTAAAACTACAAGACCCATGTGCAGTTTATTGGAGAAAGAGATGAAATTCGTGTTTGATAAGAAATGCTTGGAGGCGTTTGAAATGTTAAAGAGGATGTTGATTGAGGCTCCTATCCTAATTTCCCCAAACTGGGAGCTTCCATTTGAGATGATGTGTGATGCCAGTGATATAGCTATTGGAGCAGTGTTGGGGCAGAGAAAGAACAAGGTATTTCATTCCATATACTATGCAAGTAAAACACTAAATGCAGCCCAAGCAAACTACACTGTGACTGAGAAGGAAATGTTGGCTTTGGTTTATGCATTTGATAAATTCAGGTCATATCTAGTGGCAATGAAGGTGATAATCTACACTGATCATGAGGCTATTAGGTATCTCTTTAACAAGAAGGATGCAAAAACCAGGCTGATTAGGTGGATATATTACTTTAAGAGTTTGATCTGGAAATAAGAGACATGAAGGGAACGGAGAACTAAATCGTTGATCATCTATCCCGATTAGAGGACTTGTCGCATGTGGCGAATGAAAGTCAAATTCGTGAAGAGTTTCCTGATGAGCAGCTTCTGGCACTGGACATTGCACATGTACCATGGTATGCAGATATTGTAAATTTTCTTGGGAGTGATTTATTTCCACTTGGGACGTCAACACACCAAACAGAGGATGAAGTATGATGCCCGCTTTTATATATAGGATGAGTCGTATTTGTTCAAGTAGAGGCCAGATCAGATAATGATGAGGTGTATAGATGAGCAGGAGGCAACACGAGTATTAGTAAGCTGCCACTCATCACCTTATGGTTGACATCATGGGGGAGGGGGGGGGCGAAAGAACAACACATAAGGTATTGCAATCTGGGTTTTTTTGGCCTACCTTGTTTAAAGATGTTGCTTTGTTTGTGAAAGGTTGTGATCAGTGTCAAGGGATGGGCACCATTTCGAGGAGGCATGAGTTGCCATTGAACAACATTATGGAGGTAGAGATCTTTGATGTGGGGGGTATAGACTTTATTGGGCCATTCCCATCATCCCGAGTAATCAATACATTCTAATCGCGGTGGACTACGTATCCAAATGGGCGGAAGTTGTTGCATTACCGACAAATGATTCCAAAGTGGTGGTCAAGTTCATCAGAAAACACATTTTCACCAGGTTTGGAATGCCAAGGGCAATAATCAGTATTGGACGTACACACTTCATAAATAACTCCATTCATAGTTTATTAGCTAAGTATGGGGTAAGGCACAAAGTGGCAACAACATATCATTCCCAAACTAGCGGAAAGGTTGAGGTATCGAACATGGATATCAAGCAGATCCTACAAAAGACTGTGAATGCCCAGAGAAAAGATTGGGCTGACAAGCTAGATAACGCCCTATGGGAGTATAAGACTGCTTACAAGACACTGATAGGAACTTCTCTTTATCGAATGGTGTTTGGAAAAGTTCGTCACTTGCCGGCCGAGCTGGAACATAAGGCATATTTGGCAATAAATAAGCTGAATTTGGATGTCGAGTTAGCAAGAAGGAAAAGGGTTGCACAGTTGCATGAGCTAGAAGAGTTTAGACTTCATGCCTATGAGAATGCGAAGGTATACAAAGAGAAGACTAAAAGGTGGCATGAAAATCATATTGTGTCACGTGCCTTCGAGCTTGGTCAACTAGTTTTTTTGTTTAATTCCAGATTAGAGTTATTCCCACGAAAACTTCGATCTAAATGGAGTGGTCCATTTGAAGTGGTAAGAATGACCCAACATGGTGCAGTTAAATTGAGAAACAAGGACAAGAACTCTACATTCCTTGTCAATGGTCAGAGGGTCAAGCATTTATTTGGAAAAGATGTGGATCGTGAGCTGGAAGCACTCACACTAGACGATGAGTAAGTTATGAGATGGGTCGTCGCAACGTTAAATCAGGCGCTACACGGGAGGCAACCCTGAATCATTGTAATAGGTTAGACTATTTTTGTTTTTGATAGTTTGTTTTTCAATTAAAAAAATAATATATATATTTATATATATATAAACATATACAAAAGTATGAGTCATGCCATGACCAAAACTAAGTCGTTGGATGGGAAGCAACCCATCATGGTTTAATTGAAGAGTATTTAGTGCAGGAAAATATGCTTAAGGGTTAAGCGTGTCAAGAGCGCGTCGCATGGAGGGTTCCAAATTTTGCCTCGTTGGAGAAATTTGAGGCAGAGCACCTTGTGAAGGCATCGCGTAGCGAGCGCGAGAGCGAATACCAATGTGATGGTAAGTGATTTTACGTCATGAGAAACAGCTACTAAGTGTCAACCCCGAGTCGCGAGGCTTAACCCAAATGTTGAGTTAACTAGAACTAAATTTCCATAAGACCTCGTGTAGCTCGCGCGTCGTGAGGTCAGGTATGAATTCTGGGCATTTCATTAAACTAAATGGGTTTCACCCGTTTTAACCGAAATAAACCCACCCATTCCCTAATATCCCCTTCTAAACCCCATTTTCCCCATTCCCTCTAAATTCTCTTAATTCATTGCGTTATTTCCCCTCCTCTCTTCTCCCCTAACATATTTTTTGTCTCATTGCGTGTTGCGCAACTAGGGTTGTTGGTAATTCGAGTTCTCTCCTGCTTCTACGCATCGCCTAAGTATGTTTTCTTTAAATCTTTTTGCATTTTTTTCGTAGGGATATATTTCAATGGTGATAGTGGGTAATTTGGTTTATTGGGGAAAGGGAGAGGAAATTGGGGGTATAAGATTGTATGTTTCATGAGACATTAGGTGTGCTTCAAATTCTTGAGTAGAGCACATTGATTTGTTGTTACGGGTTGGATTGAAATTGTGGTTAGAGTAAGTTGGGGGTGAGAACTCATGAACTGTTCTGTTACATTGTGAGAGTGAAGAGAAATAGGGTTCTGTTACGCTTATTGTTGTTGAATTCTTGATTAAATGACACAAGTGCATTGTATATTCTGTGTTAAGAAATAGATGTTGAATTTTGAAGTAGCACCATATAATCGATTGTGTGGGTGTTCTATGTTATGATGTCTAAGCAAGTGACACATTTACTGATTGTCTGAATGTGTTATGCTATATCTTGGGGGAAGTATGAGTACCTAAGTTGTAGTAATATGCACTAAGTGTGGGGTGGTGCACGCACACCACCCATATATTATTGATCAATGGAACACCATGGGCTGATTTGTGACATATTATGCAGGTAACTATGTCGACGTCACAATGCCCCGGGAAAGTTGTTGCTCGACCAACCCAAAATAAAAGGCTAAGGAGCGTAAATGTCGGCGATATGGAGCCAAGGTTGTGTCCAAGGAATGGAAGAATTAGAACAAGAAACATACGTATGCTTCATACTTCTCTGATGTTTGCATTGATCATGATAGCCTAGCTCGTGAGTTCCCGCAGATCTAAAGGAGGATGAGAGAGCTTTGAATGGGGTTTGCATTTGTTGAGTTAGATGAATGCAACCTGAGTATTGTTTGTGAGTTCTATGCCAACTGGGTTCAACAAATGCGCTCCCACTTTGTCACTGTCCGAGGTAGGAATGTGCCTATAACTCCGCGAGCATAAATGTTATACTAGGCACGTGTGAGAATACAAACCCATTGGTTCTAACTCAGATAAACATCAGACCTCCCTACCAGGACATCTACCACTTGTTTTGCGGATCGTAGTCCATGGCTTGGTGGAATAAATATAGCAACAAGAGATATCACAAACTTCTTCCATATGCTCACAAGCTCAGATAGACGAGGGTTTCGTTGAAGGTCGTGATGAACTGTCTTATTCCTAGATTACACTATATGGACATTACCCGTGACCGGGTGTGTCTGTTGTATGCATTGATGAGGGATATGGAGCTCAACATAGGGGCCATTATCAAATAAACTATGTGGAAGGCCCGAGTTTATAAGGGCCACATGTATTCATTTGGGGGACTCATTACAAAGATGTGTCGTCTTGCAGGTGTTCCGGAGGAGAGCCTAGATTACGTGGCACCACTGTACCCAGCAACAATGGATATTACACGTACCAAAGGGCCTGACATTAATTTTGGCCCCACTCTTACCACTACGGAGCGGCACCGCAGAGATGAGTTGATCATGGCGCGAATGTATAGCTTGGAGATATTGCGGCAAAGTACTGGTGGGCGACTGTCCAATATGGTCGATCTTCTTGAGGTTAACAGGCGTTATCCATTGACTGCTCATGTTGAGGCATTATTAGGCATTGGTCCGTACTTAGGGAGCCGACTGAGGATGATATCCTGACAGATGAGGAGAACTTGCGTGCTGGTTCAGATGTCAACTCGGATTTTGAAGAAGAATTGGACCCCACACAGGCAGGTGACGATGCTAAAAGGAACGACGCCATGGAGGATTGATCAGTGAGTGGTTTACCTTACCCTTCGAACTTGGTTGAAAAATTTTTGTAATTCAATGGGGATAATGCTTTTGTATAAATGAGGGGTAGGGTGTATGTCTGACTGTATGATTGGTGCAATATGGTATGACTTTCATGTTTTGTTTTGATTTTGGGTTCCGTGGTAGTTGTTTACGATTCTTTAGCCGAGGATAGTACCTTTGAACCATACAAAAAAAATATGTATGTAGTAGGATTGAGTCTGTAGTCATAGATCGAGTCAAGCTACCCAATGATAGATGGATGACGATCGTCTTAAGGGCAATTTCGTCATTTGAGTCGTAAGTTGGATTGTGCTGAAGCTAAAACTCTCTGAAAATTATATGTATGAAAAAGCATGTTTGAATTGATGTATGAATGCAGTGAAATTTTGGGCATGTGATAGAAATGCACAACTTAAGCTTAAATGAACCTGCAACATAACATGATTCTGTGCTGAAATTGATCTTTCTGAATACAACTTGTGCCATGAGTGGTAAGCTTTTTGATACGATCCATGACATGTTTTTGAGTCTAGAACTTGCCTAAGTTGTTATTGAAGCGAAATGTAGGTGTTATTGTGCTTAAAAAGATGATAACAGACTTTCTTTTGAAATGGTTTAGAAATTTAGCCTGCTCAATATCCCTAGCCTAGCCCACTTGAGTATGTAACCTTAATTTTGTTGGAACCCATAGAATAAGCCGAAACCCTTTCATTGATCCCAGAATTTTGATCATGAACCCTAATGCACTGTATTAGGAATAAAGGTAGAAACAAAGGAAACAATTATAGAGAAGGTAATGACACATAGTTGTGAGTGTAAAGGAAAGAGAAAGGTAAGGCAATCCCCCAGGAATAAGAAGCTAAATGACTACCTTGATGATGGCAGGACCCTAACAAAATGGTATACACCTTAACTCAAGAGAAATCTCTAAGTCAAGGGTAGCTTTTGTTAAGTGTTTTAAAAAAACAAATGCAAAGGCATGTAATACTTGAAAAAAGAAGAAGGCGAATGAAATAAAAAAATTGTGATTGTAGAGAAAAAGTTGAACATAGTGCAATAGGGAGAAAGAGTCACTATTATCATCTAAATGAATCTTCCTTGACCCTGATCTTACATTACAACACGAACAAGTCCTGTTTGATTTTGAGTATGATACACTTCATGAGTAGAGATGTACATAATGGGCAAGCTTATGGTTCTCAACACATGCATGTGAATTCTATTCTTGAGTGTGAGTTGTTTTTTATTCTAAGTCCTTAAACTATCTTAAATTTGAGCTTGTGTGTATGGACTATTCATTGGCGCGAGGGGCACTTGTTGTAGGAAGCAAAGTGATAAGTAGTGGTGCACATGATTGTTAAGAGTGTTGGTTGCAAAAAGTTGTCAAAGCATGCGCATAATATATGCATATCAAGAAGTGCAATGTGTTAATTGAATTATGAACAGAGTTTGTGAAGAGTAGATGGTGGAAGCGCAGTCCAATGTAGTGAGTCTAGGTCTAGGAGTAGTGAGTAGTTGTTCGAGGACGAACAAATCTTTAAGTGCGGGGCAGTGATCTTGGGCATATTTATATGACCATAATGCTAAGTAAGTCCACGTTTAAGCCTAGTTTGAATTCACAAAGTATGTGTTTAGAGTAGTATCAAGTCATTTATGTAATTCTGAGCTAACCGACTTGACTAGTTGTGTAGGGAAGCTATTTAGGAGAAATGTGCACAAAAAGGGACGAAGAAAGCAACCTGAAGATTAAGACAAAAGGAAGCAAGGAATAAGCTGAATGAAATGCTCCAAGGCCAGTGCGTGAAGCCCTCGCGTTGCGTAGAAGAAAGTGAAAAATAAGTTCAAGAATTAAATTCAAGGAAGAACGCCTCGTGCAGCCCTCACATCACGCGATAGAGCTTTACAGTTTGATCAGGGATTTAAATATTGTTGTGCGTCACCCGCCTGAGGCCCTGAATTAGACATTTCGAATTTGAGTATAAATAGGATATTATTTTAGTTTTAGGGGACTTTTTTTCTTATTTTCGAACGGAGAACAGAAGAACTACGCTGTGGAGTTTTCTAGGGTAAATTCTTTATCGATTTTCCTTTCAATCTTATTTGAATGATTCTCATGAACTATTGCATGAATCTTTCTTATGTTCTTATTTTTTGTATTTCATGCTTGATCACCTTAGAAATAAATCTATTGTGCGAATTAAACTCGGGAGAGGAATAAGAGGATAGAACGTGGGGCATAAGGAGCTTGTTGAACCCTAAATAGATAGGGTTGATTCGTCTCTAGGATAGGGATATACCTAGAGACCTCGCTTGCGTCACCATACAAGAAGATAGATTAATGCTCAGTATTTAATCACTCTATCCCCGCTCAACTATTTAGTTAGAATGTTATATATTGTAGGCGATTAGAGGTCGGGAGACCATGATCATACACCTAACCCTGTGATTCAATTATACGATAGTTCAATACATACCCATTTAAATGATATTGATTACATGACTCCTGACTAGAGTTGCATCCCTCGATCTTTTACAAATTATTGTTTGAATCTCACGAAATTGAATCGTATTAGTTATATTTTAGTTTAAGTTTAGAATTAGGTGATAAACAACCTTTAAAATCTCGAAACTACACTTGTGTTGAATTACAAGTTAGAAAAATTGATTAAGTTCTGATCTTAAGTCCCTGTGGGTACGGTACCCGGCTCTCAAAAAGAGCCACTTTATTACTTATACGATCATGTGCACTTGCGTGTGCGATTTAATCGCAATAAGTTTTTGGGAAAAAATGATTTAAGTCTGATCTTAAGTTCCTGGTACGATACCTGGCTCTCAAAAAGAGTCACTTTATTACTTGTACGATCACGTGCACTTGCGTGTGCAATTTGACCGCAACAATCTCAAAAGACACAAACCATGGAAACGACTACAATAAAAATCAGAAATCAATTCAAACAAGAAAAGAGTAAACAAGGAAGAGTAAAGCAGCTACATCTCATTCAAGAAAAGCTGAAGATCTCAACAGCTACATCTCAATCAACACTCAATCAATGAAGTTAAAGATCACGACAAAGGCTAAGTGTAAAACGAAACTGGAGATTGGCCTTTAGCTTTTTTCTTGGAAAATAAGGATCCCTTGCCTTCTTTTCCAACGATCAAATCTCTTGGATTTCTATCTCGCTACAGAAAAGATTCAAGACTCCAAACACTATAAAAGAGAGCTCGGTTGCAAGAGGAAAAAATATACAACCCGTTTGAATCATCTCACATTCTCTACTCTACTTTTAACAAGCATTGGATTACCTAGTTCTACTATGTGAACAAAAAAGAAAGAAGAGATAACTATTGTTGGTAAGACTTTGTACCAAAATGAAAGAGTTAAAACATAGCGAGTGTAAATAGTGAAACTACACTCATCTCTGTACTTACACCAATGGTTACAAAGGCTTGAAGAGAACACCCTTGCAACCTAAGGGGACTCGACGTAAGATCCATTTTGAATCCTAGCCAATATAAAAACATCTTGCGCCAAGTTTACTTTCCAACATTAAATTATTCTTCTCTGCTAATAGCAGTAGGAACTCCTCAAGTCAACTACTCACAAAGAAAATAAAAAAAGAAAAACTAGCAATTCACCCCCCTCTTGCATTTTCACAACCTATAGTGCAAGATCCCTAGAAAAAAGGAAGAGACCAGTAGAACATGAGGACACTAGTAGAGGATAAACAAGACCTTTTAAAAGGCCAAGAATAGAAGGTGTTGGAATATACCAAGATGAAGATGGATTTACAACTCTTAATGTAAGTTTATATGCATACTTCAAATTTTATATGCAAGTCTAAATGTCTTTTGATTTGAATATGTAATTATTGACTGAGCAACCTAGATTGTTAAGTAGAAGAGTTATCAATATTGATACAAGATATATAGAGAGGGTTGATGTTGTCACTGGTGATATTGGCTACACACCAAGACATAGATTCAAATGGAAGGGAAAGAAAACTATTACCAGTAGCAACCTAGAAAAAATGAAGACCGAAAAAGTTAATCAAACTAGGTCTGCAACTATTTCTAACAATTAAAGTCAAACTAGTTCAACCAGGAAGACCCACGTGTCAGGGAGTAGAACATTCTGATGTTGTGTTATTGATTTTAACAAACAAATTTTAAATATGTATTGTCATGCCCCGAGCTACCCCCGAGACACGGACACATGACCTAGGACCACAAGTGATCCGAAGTTAACCCTGTTGGCATCATCATGAGCATACTAAAGACAATAAACTGGCGCGGAAGCTAAATCATAATTAAAAGGAAAAGAGGGGGAATACCCATATACTATAACTAAAATATATGAAAACTGCTGAGTTTAATACAAAAAAGATATTAACTCAATACTAAGCTGAAAATACTATGTCTAAAAATAGTCTCTAACTGACTAGAAATGCTAAAATAGGCCCCAGCTAAGTCTAGCAAAACTGAAACTAAAAGACTAAAATACTGAGAAGAAACTCATGACTATTGTCCTTAGAATGAGGACTCACCACTGATTTGCTGAACTAGAGATCGGGAATCGTTCTAAGCGTGATCTCGATGCTGAGAACCTGAACCTACATCAGGAGAAGATGTAGCAAACGTACGTGTTAGTACTTGAAAGGAACTGAACATGCAGGATAAAGTAAAGCTGAAATAATACATAACTGAACAAGCAATAAAGCAATGATAATAATCTAAACATGATATACTGAACCCTGAGATAACTGAATGCAATGACCAATTTATAACATGCTAAAAATGAATAATAGATATACTGATAAATGGTCAATGTAATAGAATCTGACTGAACTTTGGGAACTTCTAATAACCGATAATAAAACCACATGAGCGAAATGTGGAGTCCGATATATATGCCACATCGAGAGGACCCAATATACCCTGCCAAAGGTATAAAGGCATGCTGGCGTGATCACTAAATTGATGCCCACATAGGGGACTTACAACCTCCTTGGCTAGTAGTTTTGGGACTATTTGGGTACGCTGAAACCTAGTCCAACTCGGTATCATGCTACTCCCAATGAATTTGGTAGTTAACTTATTAAGACTAAGTTTATGTAAATACTGGGTAGCTCAAACTAAACATGCAAACTTAGAATGCAACAATTAATTGGATAATAATGCATTAATAACTGAGGCATGAATATCTGAAGTAACTGAAATATCTGACCTAGCATGTGTAATTTAAGAACTAAGAAAACACACAATTAGGGTTATGAAAATTCATGCAGTAAAATGAATAATAACATGATATATGATTTGGAACATATAACTAACTAATCATGATAATATGCTGAAATTCTAGAAACCCTAGGTCTAATAATGATAAGGGAATCAAGAATCTGACTGATATCTAGGGACCTAATGGGTGAAAAGAACCCACTAGTGAAATCCCACATACCTGGTGATGAATTCCACGGAGAAATCTTTAGATTTTGGGGCTGGAACTGATGGAACCTTATTGCGTTCTTGAACTAGGGTTCTTGACCTTTTTCTCCTCTCTTGCTTCTAATTTTCTATGTTTTGATTAATGATTTCACTTGGGTAAGTTTTAGTTATGTTTTTAGGGTTAAACTGATTAAAATCTCATAATTTAAGGCCTAAATGAGGTAGCTTAGGGATTAAACTAAATAGCAAAATACCAAAAGACCCCCGATTTAACTGTTGTCGGAGTGATCGACGGACCTGGTCCACGGACCGTGGTCCTACCAACGATTCTTAGGTCCTATCCGTCGTCTCTGGAACAAGATCGACGAACCTGGTCCACGAAATGTGTTCCTATTTACGGTCTGTAGGTCTTGTCGTTTGGTTCAAAGAATGGGTCTGTGGACCAAGATCGATAGACCGTGGTCCCACCTACGGTTCGTCCTGTTCCTTCGTTGTTTGGTTTATAGAATTGGTCTGTGGACCAAGAACGATGAACCTGTTCCACAGACCATGAACCTACCTACAGTTCGTCTTGTTCCTTCGTCATTTGGTTCAGAGAATGGGTATGTGGACCAAGATCGACGTACCTGGTCCACGAACTGTGGTCCTACCTACAGTCCGTAGGTCCTGACCATCGTTTGGAATCTTTGAGTTTTCTGTGGACCAATACTACGGACCTGGTCGGACAGTGGTCCCACATACGATTCATAGGTGGCCTCCATAGATGGTACCTGCACTTCTAAAAAATCTGAATTATGGTCTATCTAGTATACGGATTATTACATTATGTATCCCTTGAGAACATTCATCCTCGAATGAAGACTAAACTAGCAGAAATGGAGGGAGACGGTTGCAATCCCTACAACTAAACACTGAGAACTGAATTTCTGACTGAATTGAGTTCTAAGAACATGCAAATACGCTTGAAATGCAAGTACAAACTGAAAGAACATGATTATAAGAGTGAATTTTATGCATGACTGGCTGAAAAACTAAAGAGGAACTATTACCTCAAGCTAGAGTGGAATCGGAAGGAAAGAGGTGAGGATACATGGCTTTCATGGATGCTTCTACTTCCCAAGTATCTCCCTCAACGGACTGAGTCCTCCACAAAACCTTGACTAATATGACTTCTTTGTTTCTAAACCTTATAACCTGACGGTCAAGGATCTCAACTGGTACATCCTCATAAGAAAGACTATCTTTGACAGTCACACTCTCTAATGGCACCACAGAGGCTGGATCACCCCCACACTTCTTCAAAAGTGAGATGTGGAAAACCGGATGCACTGCTGCTATTTCTGTTGGCAACTCTAACTCATATGCCACTTTTCCAACCCTTTTCAAGATCTTGTAAGGGCCTATATATCTAGGATTGAGCTTCTCTTTCTTGCAAAACCTCATCACCCCCTTCATAGGTGACACTTTCAAGAAAACCCAATCATCAACTTGGAACTCTTGTTCCCTCTCCTGATATATGCATAAGATTTGTGACGACTTTGGGCTGTCTTAAGTCTATCTCTAATGAGTTTCACTTTCTTCATAGCATAAAGGACTGAATCTATTCCTATCAAAGTTGTTTCACCTACTTCAAACCAACCAACAATAGATCAACATCTATGCCCATATAGTGCCTCATAAGGGACCATCTGAATGCTGGAATTGTAGTTATTGTTGTAGGCGAACTCAATAAGAGGAAGGTGATCATCCTAACTACCCTTGAAATCGATCATACAGCTCTCAACATATCCTCTAGATTCTGAATGGTATGCTCTGCCTGTCCATCCGTTTGCGGATGAAATGATGTGCTAAGATTAACTTGAGTACGAAGACCCTTCTGAAATGACTTTCAGAAATGAGAGGTAAATTGAGGACCTCTATATGAGATAATGGACAAAGGAAGCCCATGAAACCTCACAATTTCATTAATGTAAAGCTTGTCATAGTCCTCCGCCGAATCTGTAGTCTTGATCGCCAAAAAGCGAGAAGACTTAGTCCTCCTACTGACTATCACCCAAATAGAGTCATGTTGTCTGCGAGTACGAGGTAACCCTGTGATGAAATCCATATTGATCATTTCCCACGTCCAAGTAGGAATGTCGATCTCTTGAGTCATACCCCTGTTTTTGATGTTCTACCTTGACTTGTTGGCAATTGGGGCACTTATTCACAAAATCTGCTATATCCCTCTTCATGTCATTCCACCAATAGACTTCCCGCTGATTGCGGTACATCTTAGTGGCACCTGGATGTATAGAATATATGGAATTATGGGCTTCTGTAAGAATATGTTGTCTCAACTCACCCACATCAACAATACACAATCCACCTTAGTAGCGAAGTACACCATCACCCCCTTGGGAGAAAACCTCAATTCTCTAATTGTGGACTGCACCCTTAAGTTCAAGAAAAATTGGATCACTGTCTTGCTTTTCCTTAACCTCCACTACCAAAGAAGATTTTGCCCCACTCTGAACTGTTACACCATTATCTGATATGCTCATAAGGCGAACTCCCAAGCGAGCAATCCTGTGAACATCCTTCACTAGTTCCTTCATTTATTCCTGAACATGGGCTACATTACCGATAGATAATCTTCTAAAGCATCTGTTACTACATTCACCTTAGCAGGATGGTAATGCACACTCATATAATAATTCTTAAGGAACTCAAGTCATCTCCTCTTGCGAAGATTTAACTTTTTCTGGGTGAACACATATTGAAGGCTCTTATGATCGGTGAACACATCTACATGAACACCATACAAGTAGTGTCTCCAGATCTTGAGTGCAAACACCATTGCTGCAAGCTCGAAGTCATGAGTTGGATAATTATTCTCATGTACCTTAAATTGTCTAGAAGAATAAGTTATAACCTTATCGCTGCATCAACACACAACCTAGGCCAACCCTGGATGCATCTCAATAGATCACATAACCATTTGAACCCTCTGGTAGAGTCAAGACAGGAGCTGTAGTCAATCTAGTTTTCAATTCTACAATGTTTTTCTCATAATCATCTGACCATTGAAACTTAACCATCTTTTGAATCAACCTAGTTAATGGTGAGGCTATGGATGAAAATCCTTCCACGAACCTTCTGTAATAACCCGATAGACCTAAGAAACTTCTGATATCTGTAGTAGAGGAAGGTCTGGGCCATTGTTTTACTACTTTTATCTTCTGTGAATCCTCAGATCCCCTCGCTAGATACACGTGACCAACGGATTGCAACCAGAACTCACATTCACTAAAATTAGCGAATAATTGACGGTCTTTGAGAGTCCGCAGAACAACTCTCAAATGAATCGAATATTCTTCCTTATTCCTAGAGTAAATGAGGATATCATCAATAAAGACGATAACGAACAAGTCCAAGTATTGTTTGAACACCCTGTTCATCAAATCCATGGAAGTTGTAGGAGCATTGGTTAGTTCAAACGATATAACTATAAATTCATAACGACCATACCGAGTCATAAAGGTTGTCTTCAGAATGTCACTATCACTGACTCTAAGCTGATGATAACCTAATATGAGGTCTATCTTTGAGAAATGACTAGCACCCTGAAGTTGGTCAAATAGGTCATCAATCCTGGGTATGGGATACTTATTCTTGATTGTGACCTTGTTCAATTGTCTATAGTCAATGTATATTCTGAGTGAACCATCTTTCTTCTTTACGAACAACATCGGTGCACCCCATGGCGAAATACTAGGTCTGATGAAGCCCTTATCTAGATGGTCTTTCAACTGATCTTTCAATTTCTTAAGCTCTGCTAGAGCCATTATGTAAGGAGGAATAAAAATAGGCTGGGTATCTGCAAGGAGATCAATTCCAAAGTCGATTTCCCTTTCGGGAGGAGCTCCAGGAAGATCTTCTGGAAACACTTCTGGAAACTCACTGACTATTGGAACTGAATCAAGAGTTGGGTTTCGGAGTTAGAATCCTTGACCCAAATTAGATGATAGATATAACCCTTAGAGATCATATTTTTGGCCTTAAGGTAAGAAATGGATCGACCCATAGGCGCTAAGCTACTACACTTCCATTCTAAGATTGGTTTGTTTGGAAATTGAAGACGAACAATCCTAGTTCTACAATCGATTAAGGCATAACATGAGTGTAGACAATCCATGCCTAGAATGACATCGAAGTCTACCATTTCTAACTCTACAAGATCTGTTGAGGTGACTTTTTGAGAGATTTTGATAGGGCAATTTATGTATACCCGTCTACCTATAACTGGGTCACCAAATGGAGTAGAGACTAAGAAAGGTTCTGAGATAGTTTCTGGATTAACTCTGAATTGGACTGCTATGTTAGGAGTTACAAGGATAGAGTAGCCCTTAGATCTAACAATGCATAAACGTCAAGGTCAAAGACTCGTAACGTACCAGTGACTAGATCAGGAGAACCATCCTGATCATGGCGAGCCTAAAGAGCGTACAACCTGTTCTGGCGCTGACCGCCACTTGTACCAGATGAGTTACCCTGCTGAGTCGGGAGACTTTCTGGTGTTCTTGAAGATGTAGACTAAGATCTACCATTACTACCTCCTTGACCCTGTCTAGAAGGACAATCCCTTAACCTGTGACCAAACTGACCGCATCCAAAACATCCTTCCTTTCCTGTAAGACACTCGCTTGGATGGTTCTTACCATACTTAGGACAAGTGGGGTAAGTCATGGTGCCTGAAACACTTCCCTGAGACTTAGAGACTGGTGCCCTAACCTTCTAATCATACCTGTTCTTGGAGGATGGAACACTAGCTGACGAAGGGGCTGGGGCTGAAAACTTTTGCTAACTCTGCAAGCAATTTTCACCACCCGATTTCTATTGAGAATAGTCATAGTTCCCAATCCTAGCCTTCTTATTCTCTTTGGCCTGTTCCCTAAGCTTATCACCCTCAACTTGCTGAGCATGAGTCATAAGCCTACATATGTTCATATCTCCCAACAATATAGCATTTCTACACTCCGTTTTCACCAAATCTGACACTTCATACAAGAACTTATTCATCTGAGCCCTGAAGTCAACAACCATGTGTGGAACATACCTGGAGAGTTGGTTAAACTTGAGCCCATACTCTTAGACAGTCATGTTACCCTTCTTTAAGTTCATAAATTCTTGGGCCTTTACTTATCTCAACTCTATTGGGAAAAAAATGTCCAAAAAGGTCTTACTAAAGCAATCCCAAGTAATATGAGTTGCATTTGTACCCCTGTTTTCCTTCCACTGAGTGTACCAAATATGAGCAACATCTATCAACTGGTATGATGCCAACTCAATCCGATCATTCCAGTGACCTGCATCACCTCAAAGATCTTCTTGATCTCATCTATGAAATTCTAGAGATCCTCACTAGTCTGCGATCCTAAGAACTCAGGCATATTCATCCTAGCAAAGTCACTGACCCTAGCTGCTGTTGATCCACCATTTGCATTCACATGATCTTGAACCCGCTGATTGTTCTGGTTGGCGACACTCTGAGCCAACATCTGAATAGCATTCCTGAATTCAGCATTGGAGACTTCCTGATCTTGGACTAGAGGGACTGTGTTTGCATTCCTGGCATTCGCACTCCTGGCGTTAGCTCTACAAGGAGGCATGATCTGAAACGTAGAACGTCGAGTTAGAATGTAATTAGATCACAGCTTACGCACAATAAGAGTAACAAGAAAGTGAAGTTTTCCTATAACACTTCATAGCTTCTCTCTCATTAGATGTGGTGCACTTCATGAAAAGGACTCTACTTAGTGCGGCTTTTCAGACATCTTAGGACACTTAAACGTAGTGCTCTGATACCAAGTTTGTCATGTCCCGAGCTACCCCCGAGACGCGAACACAGGACCTAGGACCACAAGTGATCCTAACCTAACCCTGCTGGCATGATCATGAGCATATTAAAGATAATAAACTGGTAAGGAAGCTAAATCATAATTAAAATGAAAAGATGGGGAATACCCATATACTATAACTAAGATATATGAAAACTGATGAATTTAATACAAATAAGATATTAACTCAATATTAAGCTGAAACTAACTATCTCTGAAAATAGCCTCTAACTGACTAAAAATGCTAGAACAAGCCCCCAGCTAAGTCTATCAAAAACTGAAACTAAAGGACTAAAATAATAAGAAGAAACTCAGGACCATTGTCCTCGGAGAATGAGGACTCACCACTGATTCTGCTGAACTGGAGATCGGGAATCGACCTAAGCGTGATCTGGATGCTGAGAATCTAAACCTACATTAGGAAAAAAATGTAGCGCACATATGCGTCAGTACTCGAAAACTGAGCATACATGATAGAGTAAAGATAAAATAATACATAACTAAACAAGCAATAAAGCAATGATATAATCTGAACATGATATACTTAATACTGAGATAACTGAATGCAGTGACCAACTTATAACATGCTGAAATTGAATACTAGATATACTGATAAATGGTCAATGCAATGGAATCTGACTGAACTATGAGAGCTTCTAATAACCGATAATAAAACCACATGAGCTAAATGTGGAGTCCGATGTATACGCCCATTGAGAGGATCCAATATACCCTGCCAAAGGTATAAAGGCATGATGGCGTGATCACTAAACTAATGCCCACAGAGGGGAATTACAACCTACTTGGCTAGTAGTTTTGGGACTATTTGGGTACGCTGAACCCTAGTCCAACTCGGTATCATGCTACTCCCAATGAATTTAGTGATTAACTGATTATGACTAAGTTTCTGTAAATACTGGGTAGCTCAAACTAAACATGAAACTAAGAATGCAACAATTAATTGGATAATGATGCATTAATAGTTGAGGCATGTATATTTGAAGTAACTGAAATATCTGACCTAGCATGTGTAATTCAAGAACTAAGGAAATACATAGCTAGGGTTATGAAATTAATGCAACAAATTGATTAATAACATAGTAATCTGATTTGGAACATATAACTAACTAATTCATGATAATATGTTGAAGTTCTAGAAACCCTAGGTCTAATCATGATAAGGGAATCAAGAATCTGACTAATATCTAGGGACCAATGGATGAAAGGAACCCACCATTGAAATCCCACATACCTGGTGATGAATTCCATGGAGAAATTTATATATCTTAGGGCTCGAACTGATGGAACCTTGTTGCGTTCTTGAACTAGGGTTCTTGACCCTTTTCTCCTCTCTTGCTTTTAATTTTCTATGTTTTGATTAATGATTTGACTTAGGTAAGTTTTTAGTTATGTTTCTAGGGTTAAACTGACTAAAACCTCATAATTTAGGGCCTAAACGACGTAGCTTAGGGGTTAAACGAATTAGCAAAAGACCAAAAGACCCCTGACTTAACTGTTATCAGACTGACCGACGAACCTGGTCCACGGACCGTGGTCCTACCTACAGTCTATTGGTCCTTGTCGTCGTCTGTGGACCAACATCGACGGACTGGTCCATGGAACGTGGTCCTATCTACGGTCCGTAGGTCCTGTCCGTCGTTTGGTTTTGAGAATGGATCTGTGGACCAAGATCGACGAACCTGGTACATGGACCGTGGTCCCACCTACGGTCCAACCTGTTCCTTAGTCATTTGGTTCAGAGAAT
The DNA here is from genome assembly GCA_016801875.1 of Solanum sitiens. Taxonomy (NCBI): domain Eukaryota; kingdom Viridiplantae; phylum Streptophyta; class Magnoliopsida; order Solanales; family Solanaceae; genus Solanum; species Solanum sitiens. The sequence continues at coordinate 1,258,618 of JABWTJ010000028.1, forward strand.
TGGTTTGTGGACCAAGATCGACGGACCTGGTCCACGGACCGTGGTCCTACCTATGGTTCCTCCTATTCCTTCGTCGTTTTGTTCAGAGAATGGGTCTGTGGACCAAGATCGACGGACCTGATCCACGGACTGTGGTCCTAACTACGGTCTGTAGGTCCTGGCTATCGTTTAGGATCTTTGAGTTTTTTGTGGACCAAGATTGACGGACCTGGTCCACGGACTGTGGTCCCACCTACGGTCCATAGGTGGCCTCCGTAGATGGCACATGCATTTCTGGAAAATTTGAATTTTGGTATATCTAGTATTTAGGTTGTTACATGCATATTCTGGTGTTGTTTTTGGCTAGTATCGAACTCAATTTTGTGTGTAACCAAACAAAACAAGATCAACTTGATAGTTGTAGTTCATATTGAATGATTATGTTGGAACAAAGTCCTCTTTTTGACCAATTTTTGTTGCTTTTTGTAGTTGATATCCTTCTTCTTCTCATCTATTTATAGTTGAACATATTTTTGAAGTTTCTCAAATGGTTACCACAATAATATAGGCACAACCAAATACATTAACAACTTGTTCAAAATCATAACTATTTTGAAAATATTCGGCAACAAAAACTAACAAAAACTTAAGCATTCGACAATAAAAAAAAACCAAAAACTTGAAAGTAACTAAAGATCTCTATGACAATTTTGGTTGCACACACCTACATCTTCCATCCTTCACATTCTTGGTTCGGCTTTAAAATAGAATAAGCATTACAACAATCAAGACAATCAACTTCAAGTTAGAACATGAGATTTTCTTGTTCTTCTTCGTCACTCGTTTGTTACTTTCAACACAACTTTCATAGCATGCTAATGCTTTTTCCAACTCCATAAATTTTGTTTGTCAATCTCGAAATAACGTACTTGGATCTTATATCAACATCTTCACGATTTTTCATCTAAAGAACTTGCATACATTCTCCTAAAACAAGTCATAAATCGGGAATAATTGATAGAGAAAAATAGCAACACATGTCACTTTTAAATTGATTATTCACACTATAAACACTGCTTCACCCGTCTCTTGTACATGTTCATAACCCAGGTGAGAGAATGGGTCAAAATGACCCTTTCACAAAGATATTAGAAGTTTTTGTAGGGTAATAAAACAGTTGTAAAATTAAAGTGTCTTTTTAAAAATCCAAAATAACTTAAGTGGTAATTTTTATCTTTTCACTGCCTAGAATTAGGCAGTCTATCTATTATAGGCTTAATACAGGCATTATTGGTAGTGATACATCTTGCACCTCTAGATTTCAGACATCCAAGAGACATAAAATTTGAGAAATAGCGATACTTTAAGCCCTAATTATCAATTATAGTGATCGTTTGAGTAATTATCAATCATAGTAATAATTTGATTCATTATCAAATGTAACAATAATTTATGCCCGTTTGGCCATGCGATATAGTATCATGATATGGAATCATGAGATGAAATTGAAGCTTTGTTTGGACATGTGATATAAAATTTTGGTGTTGTATGTTTTCTCATACACATAAAAATTCCATAAGTTCTAAAACTATTAAAATAACCCCAATTGTTCATTCAATCTTATCAAATAAACAAAAAAAATTGTAAAATCACATCATAAATTATTACAAAGATATTTGTTCTCCATTAAAGTAATTGTTTCAACCTAACTTTCCCTTCTCATCAATATATTTGAGTAAAAATGAACCACCTTTCACGGGCTCTTCAAGATTTTATTACTCAGCAATCGTGAAGTGTGAGTTAAAATGACTATACGTTGGTGAGAATAATAAATTTTATGTCGGTGAGAATAGTAATGATGTGATTATAAATTTTATTTACATATGAAATAAATGGTTAATAGATATAAATGTCGGGTTGTTTTTAACAAAATATAAACTTGTGGATAATTTTTTGTATCAAAATATCTCAAAATCATGATATGATATTCTCATATGATTCCGTATCATGATTTTTAGAGAATTGGAATCACATCTGATGATATGAAATCATGAGAAGGAATCAGCGTAAAATCGCATGTCCAAACACTAATTCCATCTCACGATACCATATCGTGATATGGTATCGCATGGCCAAACGTCTACTTAGAAAAAACTTACAACACAGCGTATCAATTTGCTTTGTATATGTTCTCTATATCAGAGTGAATAAACACAACTCTAAAATGGATAAAACTCAAACTCTGGCTGTGTGTGTATATATATATATGTATATATATTTTAAACTCACACTATTTTGAGTAAATATATTTGATCCCTCGAGTAATTTTTCCCATGTAATACACGTATGATCAGATCCAATATGCATTTGATGGAATTCCAGTATGACACAATACAACTTACCCATAAATCCTGATTTCAACATCTGACTCACATAAAGGAAAAGAAAAGGGAGGAATAAGAAATCTCAAAACCATATCCAGACGTACACTTTAGAAAAGAATGCACACAGATCTAGATAAACACTAAGAAATAAATGTACAGAGCAACTCATACTCTTCAACTAGACAAAGAAAACACCCTGCAGGTACACTCTAATAAGGCCACCAATCTGGCTTCTTCACCAAGATCTCATTATACTCCGGCCTTGAAGTCTGGGATAAGAAGAAAGAACATAAATTCTAAAGATGAAAGTGTTAATGCATAATTAAAAGAACATAAATTTTAAAGACCAAGTGTTTATGCATGATTACTGAACCTGGGAAAATGAATATAAATCTTGCACTAACAAAGAAATAGATCGAACTAACAAATTCATTATCTTTCACGATTTTGAATCTCAGTAACAGAACCAAATCATATGAAACTATAGACTGAAACACCTCATAAGCAGAATCTGATCATTTTAAATCACAATGATCACCAACGTCCCCATGTTTTCCTCATTATCATGTCTATATTTTCCAGAAATACTTTTCAGGTCTAACTATACCATCTCTATAGTCATGGTTGGATCTGGATGGCCAATTCCAGGAACTGATATAACAAGAGTACAAAATTAAGACTCTACTACTCCAAATAAACAACAACTAAGTCTCAGTCCCAAACAGGGGCAGAGGCATGGGTATCCAAGGGGTGTTATCCGATACCGCTTGGTCGGGAATTTATTGTTTTATATATGTATAATACAATATTACAATGCTACAGCCTACAACAAGTATGGATCAAATACTAAAGAGATGACTTTGCTAGCATAATTGCTTCAATAGCTCACTAGTATGGACATTCAATATTTTCCTCAAGGGTATGTGTTCAACCCCACTCAGCAACATACTTTTTGAAAGTCTTGTTATGAAAAATGGAGAAGCCAACAAGGCTTGAACCCTCAAACATCATGCTTAAAAGGGAGAAACCAATACAACTGAGCCAACTCCATTGAACTTAAAGTACTGCTAATATTATATTTAAGTGCAGCTCGACTTGCAAGCCAATAAATACTTATATAATGTTGTGGCATTGAATTACTCAAGCAACTTAGCTAGTATTTAGCCATAAATTTTAGGTGAAACTTGAAAAAAAAATGAGTTTTTGGAATTGTTTTTGGATATACACTTAACTTGGAAAAAACGCTAAAGTTTCACGAGTGAAAGTGAAATTTCACCCAAAAATTTGGTGTGGCCTAATTTTTGGAACTTGAACTTTCTTTGAAGATAAATTTTTCAAAATGACCTGATACATGAACAAACAATGTTTTCAAAAAAAAGAAGTGAAAATCTTATCTGCAAAATCTATAGCCAAACGGGAACTTAAAATCCTAAAAGTTTGAAAAAATTACTCATTTATTTGAGATTCACTTTATCTTCAAATTGGCTTCCTAGACTTTCTTTCAACTTCTCTAACTTGAGATGAAAGGGGCGGATTCTTGCATACCGAGAAAGAATTGAAAAAAGGTTCACTTTACAATTTGTAATATTTGGAGATTATAGTTGCTTTGTAATTTTTGGCGGATTAACATGGTGCGTGCTGCTCTTTCAATTGTAGCTTTGTTTGTTTTTTCATTTTTTTTTCTTTCCAATTGGAATTTCTAGAAAACATTTATCAAAAATGATTTGGGTGGGATCTGATGAAGATCATCTAAGCTTCATCTGAATTTGTACATTAATTTGTAATGCAACTTGAATTTAGCTTTCTGAAATATGCTGTCATTATAGTAATATTTTATTTCATCTCTTTAATGTCGACACCACTTACGAAAAACTCTCCGTAAGCCACTGGTCCCAAACAAGTTATAGTCGGCAATTCCTTAGTATTGACCCACATATCTTTTTTATTTTCTTCCATAACAATGCAGGTTTAGACGCGCAAGACAACGAACCACCCCACTAGCCACTTGCTTAAAATTAATTGGTGAGTTAATGAGCTCCATCTCTTTTTTGGAGCCAGTTGTTTCTAGCACTTGTCACATGTATATATATTCGGACATTAAGGGTAGGTCGGAAGCTAACAACTCTGTCCCGGCGAGTCTATCAATTGTACAGTTTTAAGATTCTAGTAGAGGCGTCATAAACCACTAGTATGTTTCATATGTCTACATATATTATGTCAACATCTATTTGTCAGTTGTACTTATTGTAGACAGGTGAATTGGGCTCGTAGCCCCTCCATATGTACACACAGTTGTTTCTGTTGGCATTATAATACTATGACATGCCTTCTTATATTTCCAGAATGTCATCTGATTCAGTATAGATATATATGTCACGCTCATATGTCTAATAGGGTTATCCAGCTCAACAGGTTGGGTGTAACAAGACTCAAGAGGGAGGGACAGGTAGAAGTAGGTCGCATGCCAAGATGGAAAGACCCTTTTAAGATGATGCATAATCTCATTGAATTGATGAGAGGGACAAATTTTCCCAGCAAAGACTATATGGATACCTAGACACCTGTTAAGGCTGCTTATTTTGCATGGACAGCCGTATGGCAAGTAAACTCACACCAAAGAACCTAAGAAGGAGAGATTATACATACTGATATTTGTGCAAGAAAGAAGGCGGAGATGGGATCCATTTGTTGTGGATTAAGATGCTGAATGAAAAAGGAATAACTACTTTGTTCCAAAGCAATGTGGAGAACCTTTTCATGAGCAGAGAAGGAATCCGGATAAGATCAGACACAGAACTTGGATGGCATATTTATGACTGATATGGACGATTTGGAGAAGAACAAATAATAGTTTTTTGCATGATGAACTTCGTCCCTGACCGAAAATAACATGCTCAGTTTTTATTTACTTTTGGGTAAAGAAGATTGAATATCTTATGTAGAAGTAAAGTTATAATAACTCCTCTACTTGTATAGTTTATCCCTTTGTATGCACTATTTTATTAAATAAAATAGGACCTAGTGTTGCATTATGATCTCTAAACAAAGCCTTACGGTATTAGAAGATGTCTACCCAAACTTACATCCCCGGGCAGCTTTCATGTTATACTAAGGATTGAGGAAGATGATATAGCAATGGCAGTAGGTTCATTATGTTTTAGTTCCAGATGCCTTTGAGAATCCTTCATTGCTCGCTTCACACTTTACTTCAAAATCTGTTTGTCAGTTGTACTTATTGTCAGACAGGTGAATTGGGCTCGTAACCCTCCATATGTACACACAGTTGTTTCTGTTGGCATCATAATACTATGACATGCCTCCTTATATTTCCAGAATGTCATTTGATTCAGTATAGATATATATGTCACGTTCATATGTCGAATAGGGTTATCCAGTTCAACAGGTTGGGCCGTTGGGGTGTGACAAGACTCAAGAGGGAGGGACACGTAGAAGTTGACTGCATGCCAAGATGGAAAGACCCTTTTAAGATGATGTATAATCTCATTGAATTGATGAGAGACAAATTTTCCCAGCAAAGACTATATGGATACCTAGACACCTGTTAAGGCTGCCTATTTTGCATGGACAGCCGTACGGCAAGTAAACTCACACCAAAGAACCTAAGGGGGAGAGATTATACATACTGAAAATTTGTGCAAGAAAGAAGGCGGAGATGGGATCCATTTGTTGTGGATTAAGATGCTGAACACAAAAGGAATAACTACTTCGTTCCAGAGCAATGTGGAGAACCTTTTCATGAGCAGAGAAGGAATCCGGATAAGATAAGACACAGAACTTGGATGGCATACTTATGCTGATATGGACGATTTGGAGAAGAAGGAAGAATAGTTTTTTGCGTGATGAACTTTTTCCTGACCAAAAATAACATGCTCAGTTTTTATTTACTTTTGGGTAAAGAAGATTGAATATCTTATGTAGAAGTAAAGTTATAATAACTCCTCTACTTGTATAGTTTATCCCTTTGTATGCATTATTTTATTAAATAAAATAGGACCTGATGTTGCATTACGATCTCTAAACAAAGCCTTACGGTATTAGAAGATGTCTACCCAAACTTACATCCCCAGGCAGCTTTCATGTTATACTAAGGATTGAGGAAGATGATATACCAATGGCAGTAGAGTCATTATGTTTTAGTTCCAGATACCTTTGAGAATCCTTCATTGCTCGTTTCGCACTTACACTTCCAATACCCTGATTCAAAGTATTTGAGCCAAATACATGCCTAAATTTATCCCATCGAGAGAATTCAGGGTCTTGGAATATAGAAAATTATACATATGTCTGAAGACTTTAAACCTTGGCTCCAGTCCAGAAGCTGACACTTGCTGGTACTGTTTACTACTTTGTTCTGTCAAGAAAAGAACCTTGTTTTCCCCCTTCCCACTGATGCAATGATTTCTAGGTATAACAAAGAACCAAAGTTGAAACTACTTTATTACCACAAATCTGAAATCACAACAATCTAATCCCCATCCCGAAAAAGACCACAATCAAAATGGGCATATAATATGAAAAGAAGAGAGGGAGAAGCTAACCAGATCCTTGAAAATGACATATGCTACAACGAAAAAGAAGACGAAGAGGATCTCAAACTCTGCCAATCGGACGAAATCAAATACAGAGTCCACAGCTCGAGTCAAAATCGACCGCGACGGTACCTCGTCCCTTCTTCCACCTCTAGCTAACCTCTTCGCCATTGTTTCCGCAAATACACTAAACAATTACTACAAATGTTGAATTTGGAAACGGGACAGCCATCATCTCTGAATTTCAACAACCATTTGTCTACCACAATTTTCCACTTTTACACGTGCCCCAAATTTCAGATTTTAACACCATCAAATGTCAATTGAATTGGGTGCACCATCTGCCGTGTCATGTTTAGTTGACTAGGTACGTAATCGGATGTAATTGATAGGATAATTATCCTCTCCAATTTCTCGGGTGTAAATTGCTAATAATTATAATTTGATTCTTTTTTAGTTATTTTTTTTTAGAGAAAAAACATAAAAACATCAATTGTCTTGGATTTTTAAAAAATATATATATTAAGTTTATGGGTGTCTTATTACTTTAAAAAAATATTTAATATTTTTGTAAAAAGATCATTTTGACTTATTTTCTCACCTGGTTTGTAATACACACAACGCACGTGTGAAAGCCTGTTTTTATGCTAAAAATCAGTAAAAATGTGTCACGTTTCAGTTCTTTTCTTTATTAATTATTTTCTTTATTTAAATTATCATCTTCTGCAAAACAAGCTCTAAAGAGTCATTGGAACTCTCTCCGATGAATTCATCATCTTCCCTGAAAATTATTCACTTTAAATTTCCAATCGAAAAACTTAATTTGAAATCCTTCAAAGTTAATTTCTTCTTAATTTCATTTAGTTTTGAGAAATCAAGATATTTTGTGATAATGTTTAAGAAAACTCTAACTTGTTAACCTTCAATTTCTTGTTTACTCAGTTATTTCTCCAAGAATTTGGACCAAGAATCGTAAAAATGAAGTAAATGATCTCCATTCCATTATCACTTGCACTTGACTAAGAAGCAAAGAGACATGGAAATTTGAGAAAGGAAAAGAAAGGAAAGATATTCAATACCAATTGATACTCCTGCGTCACAAACCAAGTGAGAAAATGAGTCTAATGAATTATTTTAGAAAGATATTCAATACTTTTGTGGGGGTAATAGAACGCCGGTAAAGTTAAGGTGTCTTTTAGAAAATTCTAGACAATTTCATTGGCGAATTTATGTTTTTTTTCTATTTTTAAGCAGTTGTAAAGTCTTTGAGTGTACCTGTTGGACTTATGGCACTACAAAAAATCCTCAATTCGCCAATAGATTTTCCTAACAACTTAAGTTGGTTGGCATCCTACTAACAACTTACCAACATATTTCTAACTGAATTATATTTTAAAACTTAACAACGAAATTCTAACATATTACCAACCAAAATCTTACTAACTAAGTATTTTAGTTGGTAAATACGACCGAAAAAAATGGCGTCAAATTTAGCAATATTTTATCAATGGATTACCAACTGAAATATTACTAACGCACACCTTTTGTTGATAATATTACCAACAAAGTATATATCGGTTGGTAAATATGACAAAAAAAAATTGTTTATATAATTAATTAACATATTAGCATTGAATTACTAATCAAACATTTACCAACGTCAAGATTGTGTTACTAAATTTACCAACCAAATATAAATGTGTTGGTAAATTAGTAACGAAATGTAATTTGTTGCCGATGAATAAAGATTGTAGTTAGTATTACTAATATCATTAAAATAGTTGGTAATATACCAACTGATCATTAATCCATTAGTAAACCAACATATTAATTATTAGTTGATAATATTACATATGAATGTTTAGTTGAATAGTGACTATTACCAACTTTGATAAAATTTACTGGTAAATTGTTAGTTACTAACCTATATTTGAATAGTTGGTAAATTTACCAATTGAAGTTAAAGTTTTTGGTAAATCAACGTTTAGTGTTGATGCTTTCATATTCAGTTTGTGTCATTAGGCGTTTTAGCTTTTAACTTTTAATCAAAACTTGTCTTTATTCAATATTTTTGGTAAACATGCACAGATTAGAACTCCGTCAGTGTCCTTAGCTTCGAAAGGTCATTTTTGATCTAACAAGAAGGTTGATTAAAGTTTTGAGGCTTTCATTTTTTTTGTTTATGCCGTTAGGTATTTTAAATCTTATGTTTTGGTCAAAATTTGATTTTGGTCAATTTTTTTGTGAACGTGCTCAGATGAGAATTCCATCAACGTAATTAACTCCAATGTCATTTTTTATCTAGTAGGATGATTGGTTCAGATTTTGAGGCTTTCATTTTTAGTGTGTACGTTAGGTGTTTTAACTTGTAAATTTTTACCAAAATTAAACTTCGGTCAACATATTTGATAAAATGTGCTCATATGAGAATTTCGTCAGTGCAGTTAGATGCGGAAGGTCATTTTTGATGTAATAAGATAAAGAGTTCGAGTTTTGAGGACTCCGTTTTTAGTATGTGCCTTTACACATTTTAACTTTTAAGTTTTGGCCAAAACTTCACTCTAGTCAATATTTTTGGTAATCGTGCTTGAATTGAAATTTTGTCACCGCGATTATTCATATAAGTTCAGTTTTGGTCTCATAGGATGGTTGCTTTGGGTTCTGAGACTTTTAGTTTCAGTTTGTGTTGTTCAGCGTTTTAGCTTTTAACTTTTGGCTAATATTTGAATTAGGTCAATTTTTTGGGGAAACATGCTCAAATTTAAATTTTGTCAACATAGTTAGCTCAAGAAGATCATTTTTCTTCTTCTAGGATGGTTGGTTTGGATTTTGAGGTTTTCATATTCAGTTTGTACCGTTAGGCGTTTTAACTTTTAATTTTTGGCTAAAATTTGACTTTGCTCAACATTCTTTGTAAACGTGACCTGATGAGAATTCTGTCAGTGTGATTAGCTTCGTAAGATCATTTTTATATCTAATAGGATGGTTAGTTCATATTTTGTGGCTTTCATTTTTAATTTTTGTTGTAAGGCATTTTAACTTTTAACTTTTGGTCAAAATTTAGATTTGGTCAATATTTTTGGTAAATGTGCTCAAATTAAAATTTTTGATATAATGATATGTGTCATATTGAGATTAATTTTAACTTGTACCATAGATTTTGCATTGTTTCATTCAAATATGATTTTATAAAATAGTTGAATTATATTCGTGCTTTTAGATTTTTAAAGGCAATAAATTAATAAGTATTTTACTATTGAATAATCATTCAATTAATAATATTTTGAACATATTGTCAATCAATTACGAACCTAACATTAAACTTGAATAATATATTACCAACAAACTAATAATCAATTAGTAAATTTATTAGAAAAATAAATAATCATACTAACGTATTTAAAATTTTTACCAACAAGGGTTGTGGTGGAGTGATAAGTTTGCTTTCATTCTTAACCAAGAGGTCTCGGGTTCGATTCCCCTTGGGTACATATTCGTCTTTGTTAGGGAGTGCGAATTTGTATTTAGTCGGGCTCCAATGTGGGTACCGTACACCGGATGGAAAACAAAAAAAAAGTATTTAAAATTTATTGGTAAAATATAAATTTTATGTTACTAAAATTGCCAATCAATTACCAATGTATGAATCAAAAAATAATTTTTTTTTACTAACTCCAATTTAATTCGTTAGTAAAGGTACTAACGATATACTAACAAAAAATTAGTTGGTGAATTTACCAAAGGAAATTTCAGGACCATGTTTCAATATTTTGTAACAACATCTTTGGGTGTTTACCAACTATTTTTGGTTGCTAAGTTTACCAACAAATTAAAATTGGTTGGTAATATTTACCGACAAACTTTTTAGCAACATATTAATATAAGTTGGCATTTGGTTGGTAACTCAATTTGCCAACCAATTTGATCAATTTACCAATTAATTTTGTGTTGGTAATTGGGGTTCCTTTTATAGTGTGGGGTTCAGCTGGATTATTGTATAGATGTTTTATTATTGGTATGCCTTTGTATGTGCCTTTTGGGCTTATGAGGCCATAAATAACTTTATTGCTTTCATTATTTAACCGTAGTCGTACCTTGATGAATGTCTAGTTATACATTTTTTGTTGTCATCCTACCTTGTTATACTCACTTCTTATCTTGTTATTGCAATCACAAGCTCAGTCGGGCTACGATTTCTATTAAATACCCATAGTCTTGTTACTCATGTTGCACTCTGGATATTTCACCCTCATGCATATTCAAGATCTTGTCATCTGTAGTGATTCATGTGTTGTTGTTGTTGATATTCCGAAGATCGAGGATGAGCTTATTGACTATCAGATTTGACTCATCTATGATTGTATATAATTTTGGCTTATCTTTTATATTTCAAGATAAATTGTATATTTGTTATATATGTCTAGTATGTACTCATCTTTTATAGTCTCTTTGCACTGACATCCACCAAGTTTTGGTGGGATCTTGTATTTTTTATCCTCATTGAAGGTTGTGTTTATATATAATATTTCCTTATTTTCGCCGTTCTTTCTTAAACTGCTTTGTTATGCTTCTCTCTATTTCTTCCGATTTTATGCCTGTTATCGTTGATTTCTAGTAGGGTTGTTCATGGTTATGGTTAAACAATCAAACTGAACTGCAATTCGAACCAAACCGATTAAAAAACCGTTATTTGATTGGGCTTGGTTAAGTTTGATTTTTGAATTTTGAAAACCGATACTATTTGATTTGATCTTGATTTTACAAAAAACATATTCGCAAAAATAACCAAACCGACCTGTTAAATTATATATAAAAATTTTATACTTATTTATACATAATTTATAAATAAAATATAAATATTTTACTAAATTTTAATTAACTTAAGTCTTTAACTTTATTATTATTTAAAGGGATAATGCACAAGTACCCTCTCAACCTATGCCCGACATCTCAGAGACACACTTATACTATACTAAGGTCCTATTACCCCCCTGAACTTATTTTATTAATAATTTTCTAGCGTTTTTCAGCCTACGTGGCACTATCTTGTGGGCCCAACGCCGGTTGACTTTTTTTTTCAAGCTCGTGCCACGCAGGTCGAAAAGGGGTAGAAAATTACTTATAAAATAAGTTCAGGGGGTAATAGGACCTTAGTATAGTATAATTCTGTCTATGGTATTTCGGGTATAGGTTGAGGGGGTACTTGTGCATTTTCCCTTTTTTAAAGCCCAACACTTAAATTTCAGCCCAACAATTAAAACCCTAATTCTAACTCCACCAAAACTTTATTATTTAAGTGATTCTTACTTACCCTAGTACTCTACCTAACAAATTCACGTGCAGTTCCTTAAAAAAATTATACGCACACAACTTTCCAACTTTCTTCTTTGTTTTTTCTTTTTTAAAAAAACTCAAAGCAACCTTCTGCAGTTTTGCTCCATCTCTTCATCTTTTTTAGCTCTATTGATCTTTTCTTCTCCATCTTCTTAAGTTTTCAATTTCAAATACAAGAAAAGTGAAGATTGAAGATAATTTTTTATATTATTTTTTTTCTTAGTTTTCTCTAATTTTAATCTAGAGAACATGACTTTAAAATTGAGATTTTTCATATTTCTTTTTTCTGTATGAATTTCAGATGAAACGACCAATAGAGGTTGAAGATTTGGAAGTTCAACCTCAAGTAGAAAATTCTACAAAGGATAAAACTCAACGAAAAGGTAATCTTTCAAAAACTTATTCTTTGAACAATCTTCCGAATCCTCTGAGAAAACAAAAAAGAACAACTCTGAACAATAGAGGAAGTGGTAGAAAAACCTCTGAAGTTAGGGATCATTTTTCAGAGAATACTAGTAAAGTGGGTGAAGTGAAGGCTAAATGTAAGTACTGTTTCAAAGACTTTGCTTGTACTAGTAATAATGGGACTTCTAATCTTTGGGGACTTCTAATCTTTGGGGACATTTACTTACTAAGTGTGCGAAATATCCTTTCAAGTCTTTTGATAAAATATAAAGAACTCTTAAACCTATTAAAAGAGGGGGACCAATAGATTTGGAGAATGTTGTTTATAATGTCACCGAAGTCAAGAGGGTCGTTTCCGAGTTTGTTATAATTGATGAACAATTTAGAGTCGTTGAGCGTGAAGGCTTTAATAGACTAATATCACTTATTTTTCCCAATTATGAGTTGCCATCTCATATTAGTGTTGCTAGACAATGCTTAAGAATTTATCAAGAAGAAAAACAAAAGCTTATAAGACTTCTTAAAGGTCAGCGTGTTTGTATTACTAGTGACACATGAACTTCACTCCAAAAATTTCTGTATATGGTTATTACTGTCCATTGGATTGAGGATGAGTGGAAGTTGCAAAAAAAAATTTGGATTTTTTTTAAACTCCAGATCACAAAGGTGAGACTATTGCAAAAGCTATTGAATCTTGTTTGTTAGATTGGGGAATGAAAAATCTACTTACAGTAACACTTGATAATGCAACAACTAATGATGCAACAGTCACACACTTAAAAGGAAGAACTAGTGATTGAAAAGGTGTTATGATGGAAAATAATTTCTTACATGTTAGGTGCAATGCCCATATTCTAAACTTGATTGTGAAAGAAGGTTTGAGTGAACAAAATAAGTCTATTACTCGGGTAAGAAATGCTATGAAATATGTTAAGTCTTCTTGTGCAAGAACTACTTCATTCAAGGCATATGTTGAAAAGGTTAAACTAGATATTCGTGGACTTTTGAGTTTAGATGTTGAGACAAGGTGGAACTCTACATATTTGATGTTAAATACTGCCGTCAAATTTGAAAAGTCATTTTGAAGAATGTATATTGATGATCATAAGTACTTTAAATATTGTCTTGACTCAGGTGGAAAGATAGAGCATCCATCTCACAGGAGAGATGTGAATGTATTTCTCAAGTTTCTGGAGATTTTCTATCAAATCACTTTGACATTTTTGAGTACTTTACATGTTACTTCAAATACTTTCTTTCATGAGCTTTTTAATCTTCAAAGCATAATTGTAAATTATTCAAAGTGTGATGATTCTCTTTTGACTAGTATGGCTAAGAAGATGAAAGGTAAGTTTGATAAATATTGGGGTTATTTTGATGATATGCATATGTTGTTGTTCGTTGTCGTTGTGTTGGATCCTCGTTTCAAAATAAGTATGTGAAGTTTATTTTTAAGAATTATTATAATTATGTGGAGAGATAGTAAATCTGTCAAAGTAACAAATATTTTAACTAGCTTGTATAATCATTACAAAAATTCTATAGTTGAGACTTCTTGTGAAAATGTTGGAGATAAAACGGATGCATTGAGTGAAGTTAGTGCAATTGATACTTCTGATGTGTGTCAATCTCAATGGGAGAAATTTCTAGAAAAAGAAAATGATAATGTTGATGATTAATCTAAACTTGACAAGTATTTGGAGGACGATGTAGAGAAGATTAAGGATTTCAATATTTTAACTTGGTGGAAAGCTTCATCTAAAACATATCCAATAGTCTCTAGAATAGCAAGAGATATGCTTGTTATTCCTACATCTACAGTTGCTTCAGAATCTGTTTTTAGCAGTGGTGGTCGCATTCTTGATTGTTATCGAAGTTTTTTGTCACCAAAGACTGTTGAAGCTCTTGTTTGTACTCAACAATGGTTACGTTCAACATCTACAGAATGCAAGATTGAAGATCTTTTACAAGAAATGCAAAATCTTGAGATAGTTGAAAAAAATATTATTTTATAACTTACTAGTTAACTTTTTTCGTTTCTTTTGTTGGTTCTGACATTTTGATTTCAAAAATTTGAAATAGTTGCAAAAGGTACTACTTTACAATTTTTTATCTTTTTATTTTCAGCAAAAATTCATTGTAAAAATATCATTGTTTAATGTTCACTTCTACATGGAAAAGAAACTTTTAATGTGCCTACAAAAACTAATATTGCCAGCATAAATCATATGTTAATAATTATTATTAGAGAGATGATATTATTATTTTCAAGCTCTGAACTTAGGCACTTTAGCAATTTAGATCTATGCAAGGAAATGCTCTGCAAAAAGTCATCGTTGATTTTTTTTTACTTTACAGCCTATTAATTCTTTTCTTCTAGTTTATTTTGGCTCTTAAAATTTGATCCATAATATAACTTTTTGCTTATCTCTTATTGTTGAAAAAGAAGTTAAATCATATTTATGTTTTGTAAATATTACGTAATATAGTGTATTTCTTTTCCAGAATATCGGTCAGTACTTTGAGCATTGAGTAAATTAGAGCTCAAGCTAAGCTAAAGAAGATGATAATTGATCAGTTTGGAGCAATGATTTGTTTTTGCTTTATTAGAAAAATTCTCAGTTGCCACAACATGCAAGATTCAATATGTTATATATCTTTCCAAGACAACTCTGCTAGTATTGATTATCCACTACATATATAAATTGTTTTCTCTTTTTAGAAATAAGTCTTTTAACAACGTAATGAGTTTTTTTACTCCTCTTTCAATTGTTCTATGACTAGTAGTGCTTCATAAAATTTACAAAAAAAATTCTATGGATTGTTTATGTACTATGAATTTGTGTCTATCGAGATGCATATGCCCTCAAAAAAACTATATACTTTCAAACCAAAATAACAAAAAAAAATTGAACCAAACCAACAATAACCAAATCGACGATTATTTTTTTTTTAATTTGATTTGGTTTGGTCTTAGAAATTTCAAAACCAATTAATTTTGATTTGATTTTAATTTTAACCAATAACTGATCCAAACCTAACCATGAACACCCATAGTTCCTAGCCAATGATTGACTTTGAGTTAGTAGATGTCACAATGACCCCAATATTTTGGGTCGTAATAAGTTGGTATAATATTCCCATGTTCATCGGTGTTGTTGGTGCAAAGCTAATTTCTAGTAAAGTCTGTGGATCGGTGTAGAGGCGTTTGTATTCTACCTAAGGAGGCTATAAAACATTTTTAGGAAGATTTGCTCATTTGATTCTATATCGTGCGTCCTTAGTCCTTTTGGTTTCTAATTCTCAGTTGTTTCATTCTTTTCTAGATGGTGAGCATGAGATGTGATCGCAAGGATGCTCTCGAGCCGACATATAAGCCCTAGTTAAGGCAGATCTACAGGCCAACACTGAGGTTGTGTATGAGCAGTAGCACCCGTTCAAGATCAGAGCAGAGATATGACCCATGACCTAGTTATTGAGCCCCAATAGGTACCTATTCTTCCTCAACTAGTGGGGCTGAGACTAGCCTAGCCGCCACACAAGCCTATAGTTGTTTCGTGACTACAAATGACAATCGTTCAGTTTCTAGGGGTGTTAGGGGGTATGCAGCAGGCCCCTATAGGCCCAAGAGTGCAACATGTTGTTGTAGTTCCCAAGGTAGAGTTACCACTAATACTTGTGATTGCTCAACCAACGGTAGTTGGGCCAATTTTTTAGGTTGCATACTTCAAGGTTTTTAGGGTCCATATGTGAAGATGCTCACGAGTTCTTGACCAGCTGTCGTGAACCATTACATACTCTGGATCTAGTTGAGTTTAGAGGGGTGAACCACACGGCCTATTAATTAGACAAACCCACCAAACAGTGGTTGCGTTTGTATATAGAGTGTAGACTAGTCGGGTCACCTCTTTTAACTTTAAAATAGTTTTTTAGGTGCTTGTTGACCAAGTTCATCCCTAGCAGTGTCAGGAAAGGGTTGAAAGATTAGTTCTATAGGCTGGAGTAGAGTTTTAGGTCAGTATCATATACGAGACATGTTTTCACGAGCTCTATAGGTGTAACGACCCTACCCATCATTATTTAAGAAAAGTAAAACTTTGGGAAAATACTGGCCACTGTCTCGCCAGGCTAGGCCAGATGCCGCTAGGGAGGTAGCGCCACAACGGGGTAAGTAGCGCGCTAGAGCGGATTGGGCGAGGCAGAATATAAATAACGCAAAATCTTATTTACTACTTCCAAAAACACCTAAATTATACATAACCCTCCAAAAGCTGCTCTAGACTTGGAGGAGAAGGAGGAAGAGAGTTCTAGCTTAAGGAGATCGATGACTTGTGGATTTTAGGATGATTTCACCGTCTTGTCGCCCGAAAACCCGAATTGGAGATATAATTTAGTGTAGAAGCTTGGTGCCTAGGTAGATTAGGTTTATAAATTGAGTAGTTATAAATCTGTGCTCAGTGCATAGTGTAATGTTAATCAATGGTAAGAATTATGTGTAGGCCTTTGAGCATCAAATATGTAACATCTCGTAACTTGAATTAACTAAGAATAAGCTAAGAAACCAAGAATATTCATTTTTGGAAATAAGTAGGGAAATCTGGAAAATTTCTAGCTTTCAAAGGTGAGTTTTGGTCATTTTCAAACTGCCATAACTTCCAGCAAAGGAGGAGTTTAGATGAGTTGTTTATATGATTGGAAAGACCTTGGGAAGATATTTCCAATGCCGTCGAGTTCTCACAAATCCGATGTCGTATGAGGGAGATACGTCTTTTAGAAGTTGGACTGTTGGATTGAGGAAAGTCCAATCCAGATTTTAGTAAGGGCAAAGTTGTCTTTTCACCCTAGTATTTCCTAATTCGTTTTAAGGGTTATTTAGGGGTAAAGACCAAGACCCAAATCAGTTTTTTGAAAAATTAAGAACGCTTAGGGCTTGGGAGAAACGCCAAGATCGTTGCGTGGATTTCGTCGAGGTGATCCCTATTGACGTATGTGAGATCATTCGGTGTTGGATCCCTTCACCCACACCCCAATTTGATTCAATACATCAAATTAGAGTTTATTTGAACGAAATCTTGAAGTTCTTGATGAAAAGTTGTGAAGTTCGTGTTAGTTGAATTGTAGTTGATCTCTAGTAGGTTTGACTCATGTTTCCGGAATGTTTTCGGGTGTAATCTATTTGTTAATGAGGTATTTATGGATCCTAAGTGTTTGGGGTGGGATCCATGGAAGTTTAGGAGATTTAGAGATGAAAAACGGAGAAGAAAAGTCGGAGGTCCTATTAGATAGTCCTTGGGGCGCCGCGCCTGCCAGAGCCCCTCAGGGCAGGATTTGTCTGACAGGCCCTAGCGCGCCGCGCTAGCCAGAGCGCCCCAGACCAAGGTCTGTCCGACAGTCCCTGGCGCCCCGCGCCTCTCAGAGCGCCAAGACCCCCTGGAGACATCGTTTTTTCCCTATCTTTTCGTACTAGTTCCTAAGTGATGTACCTTTCATTCCTAGTTGATTCGAACATTATAGAATACATCTAAACATCATTAAATAATCCATAAACATGAGATCATGATGCCTGAATCCATAATCCAATTCAAGGGAAGTTAAGATCAAAGTCAAAGAAGTTAAGAGTCAAGTTTATAAGTTAAGAAGCAAGTCAAAGTGATTTCTTAAAGTTTTCAAAGAGTCTTAAACAATCATTTTACCTTTGATTTAAGTCTCAAGTTACAAGTCGAGCAAAGAGAAAAGAGTTGAGTTAAATTCTCAAAAGCTATAAGGGAACTAAGTATTCCCTAAGAGTTAAAGTTTCAAGTTAAGTATAGAGCAAGAGTTGAGTTCATTTCTCTAAAGTTATAAGGGGAGACTAAATATTCACTAAAGGTTGATAAATGTTTCACATTTAAGTTAAAAGTAAACTAAGAAGTTCCAAAAGAGTTTTGAACTAAAGAGGAGAACATTGATTCCAAATGGAGCTTTTAAAGCTAAATGGTTCAGTAAATTATCTCAACCCAAAAGAAGGAAGTTTTATTAAAAGTATGAGCTAAAGCATGTTTTGGGAGTAGTATTGAGCACCGACGTGGGAATGATAGTTTTGATAAATCAAGTCCCCATGTAAACTATGTATCCATCATGGGTATTAATGTGTCATACTTTTTAGCTGATCACGTAAGTTTAGCCAGTAGATCCACTAGGTTAAGGATGTTCTATGCAACAACAAAGTATAGGACAGTTCTGGCAGCGTGGACGAGATGCTGTATCATCACTTAGTCTCATAGTGGTGGTTGTCGGTTAGACAAACTCCCACAAAAACTATATTACTTTCATAAATAAGTAAAGTTGAGTTTATTATTATTTCATGAGAAAAGACATAAAATAACACCTGAAGTTGTCTCAAATTTTTAAGAAGATACTTTAACTATGCAAGCGTCCTATTACCCCACAAAAGTATTAAATATCATTGTAAATAGATCATTATGACCAATTTTCTCCTTATGTTTGTGAACACGCTCGTCACAACGCGTGAATGTATCATTTAACTTTCAAAAACCAATTAAAAAATGCCATATTTTAGTTATTTTTTATATTAATTAATTAATTCATTTTTAAATTCACCATCTTCCCCAAAATTTGAAGAGAGCCTTTGGTTGAAGGATTTAAAAAAATCAGCAATCTCTCTCTTTGATGAAATCGACTCAAAAAGATAAGAATTCAATTTAATTTTCAGTTAATAAAATTAATTAGAAGTCATTCAATAACAAAGCTGGAGAAGTAGTAATGGGAGAAGAAGAACTAGTTGGGTAGCTATGGTGACAATGAAAAGTTGTTCACACGGAGAGAAAGGGAAAGAACCGCCATTGTTGTATATTGCAGGACCAATATCTAGAGATTTATGAATCAATTTAATCGATTTAAGGAGTAATATTTTAAGTGGGTTAATGAGTTTGAGTTAGAATTTTGTGGGTTGATGAATTTGAGTTAGAATTTTGTGGGCTGATGATTAAAGATTGGAACTTTGAAGGAGAATTTCGTGGGTTTTTCTATTTTTTAGTATTATCAAGAATTTTGTTATTGAAACGATCGATTCGGATCGGGTTTAACCCATTCTTAAATTAAATTTATTAATTAAAAGGGGTGAGAATCACACACTTGTTCATAGATGAGAAAATGTTCAAAATGCTTTGTTTATATAGGTAGTTAATACTTTTGTGGGGTAATAGAACACTCGTGTAGTTGTGTTTAACACTCCAACTCGCATACTCATACATTCAATGTAGTGATGCCAGTTGACCTGCATCATTTTATGATGAAATGATGCAGATGCACATAACCAGGATCAGCACGCAACACTTTGTTGATCCAGATTGAGCTCCAGAGTCAGTGGTGAGCCTCCTTGCATTCCGTAGGACATCCTTTTCATTTGCTTTACTAGTTTAGTTTTTAGAATGTGGGGTCTATCCCAACATCCATCTCAGTCAGTTTAGAGGCTTCACAGACAGTTAGTAGTTCGGTTTGGAGTCTATTTTACTTATTGAGACTTAAGTGCCATTTTGGACAGAATATTATATGAAGTATTTCTTTTAAACATGCTTTATTTCTTGATTAAGTTGAGTTTAGTCTTCCGCAGAGTTAATTAAGATAGGCCAAGGGTTCGCTTGGGGGCCAACAATGGTCTTCGAATGTCGGCAACGTCCAGGGTGTAAGCTCAGAGTGTGACAAATATGGTATCAGAGCACAGAGTTCAAGAGTCCTAGGGAGTCTATGAAGCCGTGTCTGGAGAGTATTAGTCATCGGTGCGAAGCACGTCACATCTATGATTAGGAGGTTACGACATCTAGGAATTCTCACTTCTTTCATAAATCCTTTTCGTGCATTAGAATTGATCTCTTAAAGTTTCCCTCTAATTCGTGCTTACACGTGTTTCAGATAACAATGCCTCCGCTAAGAGCAGTAAGAGGTCGTCCAACCAGGAGAAATGTTGAAGCTCAAGAAGACGAGTTACCTAATGCACCGGATGTGCAACCCCAATGAGAGATTACCAACACCAAATTCTGGGAAGTTATCCGGATGTTAAGTCAAGTAGTAACCAACCAAGTCGGGCAACATAGAGAAGCTAGATAGGAAGGGGATGACATCTCGAGGGTTCATGTGTTTCTGATAATGAATCCTCTCAGCTTTACCGGATCAAGCACTACTGAGGATCCGGAGAACTTTGTGGAAAAATTGAAGAAAACATTTGAGGTAATGCATATGGTTAATGCTGAGAGGGTTGAATTAGCTGCATACCAACTGAAGAGTGTGACTAGAACTTGGTTTGACCAATTGAAGGAGGGCAGAGTTGAGGATGCACCACCTCCAAGTTGGGCTTGTTTCGAAGAAGCCTTCTTGGGGAGGTTCTTTCCTCGAGAACTGAAGGAAGCAAAGGTACGGGAGTTACTCACTTTGAAACAAGACACCATGAGTGTTCATGAGTATGGTTTAAAGTTTACCTAACTGTCTTGCTGTGCTTCGGAGATGGTGAAGGACATGAGGAGCAGAATGAGCTTATTTGTTGCCGGTTTGGGTCGTGCTTCAAGCAAAGAAGGTAGGGCTGCAATGTTGATTGGTGACATGGACATATCCAAGCTTATGGTCTATGTGCAACAAGTTGAAGAGGAGAAGTTGAGGGACAGAGAGGAATACAGAAACAAGAAAGCAAAGATCGGGAATGAGTCTACACAACAGAAAGGTGTTTCAAGTCGACCACAATTTCAGAAATCAAAGTGTCATGCACCATCATCTGCTAGTCCAGAAACAGAGGTGAGTATAATGGACAGAATTCACAGAACTTCAAGGCTAGGCCAGCCCAATCTTAAGGTAGTGTGGCACAAGGAGGGAGTTTGGCTTCTGCATGTGCTAAGTGTGGTAGCAACCACCCTGGTATATGTAGTGATGGTTAGACAAGTTGTTTCAAGTGTGGTCAAGAAGGTCACTTCATGAGAGAGTGCCCTAAGAATAAGCAAGGTGGTGGAAATCCGGGAAATAGAGCTAAATTCTATCAGTTGCTCCACCAGATAGGGCTGCACCTAGAGGAGCAACAACTGGTACTGGCGGAGGGGCAAACCTTCGTTATGCAATCACTAGCCGTCAAGAGCAAGAGAACTCTCCAGATGTTGTCACGGGTATAATTAAAGTCTTTACTTTTGATGTTTATGCTTTGTTAGACCCAGGAGAAAGTTTATCCTTTGTAACTCCTTATGTTGCAAATAAGTTTGAAATTCTTCATGGAAAGCTTTGTGAACCCTTTTGTGTTTCTACACCTGTTGGGGAGTCTATTCTAGCGGAAAGATTCTATCGTGATTGTCCTATTTCCATCAATCACAAGAACGCCATGGTTGATCTAGTAGAATTGTACATGGTAGATTTTGATGTCATTCTAGGTATGTACTGGCTCCATGCCTGTTATGCATCAATAGATTGTAGAACTCGAGTTGTCAAGTTTCAAATTCCAAATGAGCCAGTCATAGAGTGGACTAGTAGTTTAGTAGTGCCTAAAGGTCGTTTCATTTCGTACCTTAAGGTGAGGAAGTTAGTTTCTAAGGGGTGTATGTATCACTTAGTTCGAGTTAATGACTCAAGTGTTGAAGTACCTTCCCTTCAGTCAGTTCCTATAGTCAGTGAGTTTCCAGAAGTCTTACCTGATGATCTACCCGGAGTTCCTCCCGAAAGAGAGATAGACTTTGGCATAAATATCATCCCAGATACTCGTCCTATCTCTATTCCGCCATACAGAATTGCACCAGAAGAGTTAAAAGAGCTTAAAGAGTAATTGAAAGATTTGTTAGATAAAGGCTTTATTCGACCAAGTGTCTCACCTTGGGGCGCTTCGGTCATGTTTGTTAGGAAGATGCATGGGTTCTTAGGATATGTATAGACTACCGTCAGTTGAATAAGGTGACCATCAAGAATAAATATTCTCTTCCAAAGATAGATGATCTTTTTGATGAACTTCAAGGTGCTTCTTGCTTTTCCAAGATTGA
This sequence comes from Solanum sitiens, assembly GCA_016801875.1. Lineage (NCBI taxonomy): Eukaryota > Viridiplantae > Streptophyta > Magnoliopsida > Solanales > Solanaceae > Solanum > Solanum sitiens. The sequence goes on from JABWTJ010000028.1 coordinate 1,281,274, forward strand.
CCCAGATCAGGCTATCATCAATTTAAAGTTAGGGAATGTGATATTCTCAAGACATCTTTTATAACAAGGTATGAGCATTATGGATTTTTTGGTTATGTCCTTTGTTTTGACGAATGTACCTGCAACATTCATGGATCTCATGAACAGGGTATTCAAACCTTATTTAGATTTGTTTGTCATCGTCTTCATTGATGACATACTGGTTTATTCAAGGAATGAAAAAGATCATGCTAGTCACCTTAGGATTGTTATGCAGACTTTGAAGGATAAGGAGCTATATGTCAAGTTCTCCAAGTGTGAGTTTTGGCTTAAGTCTGTGGCATTCTTAGGCCACATTGTTTCTGATGAAGGGATTAGACTTGACACTCAGAAGATTGAAGAAGTTCAGAGTTAGCCTAGACCTACATCTCCAATCAATATAAGGAGTTTCTTGGGCTTGACTGGCTATTATTGAAACACCTCTAAAATGACTTAGGTGTAACTAGAGCCTAACGCTGGTGTCTTGATGTTTTGAAGTCCTAAACTGGGTTAAAATGATGTTAGGAGGCAGTGATTAAGTTTCATGAAGTTTGGAGGTCAAACGTTCATGACCTTCGAAAGGTTTTCCTTGAAACATCCTTGTGTGCCTTAGTATTTTGTCGAGTGTTACGTGTTCGTTTTGGATAAAATTTATGTGAGAGGTCCTAAAATCGTATACAAACATATTCGGGTTGGAAACGTCCGGGAAAAATTCCCCAAGGACAAACCAAGGGTCCTTGAGGAAGGACCCATCTTGGTTGTCAAAACTGCCCAAAGCAGTCCCACCTACGGATGGCAATCGGCGCCCAGTAGGCTGGTTCGACACCCCGTAGGTGGAGGGCGTTGGTAAAGACATAGGCATGGGAGCCTGAGCTTTTAAATTCCAGCCTCTGAACCAAACCACGGACCAGCAGGACGGTCCGTTGGTTGGGTGACGGGGCGTAGGTGAGCAGGCGTCGTTTGGGTCTGCAACCTGCGCAGGCTCACTATTAAATGCAGGGGTGAAGTGGTAAATTCACCCCACATCTAAATAAATGTTTGGGCGGTTTCCTAGGGGTGTTTTGGGTATTTAAAGTGGGTTTATAAGTCTTAAACACTTAGATGAATTCACTTTTCAAAATCAAAACCCAAATTCCCTAAAGAACTCTCTAGAACTCCATTGGAGCCAAACTCAAGATAGAACTTGGATTGAAGATTCTTTGTGATTTATTCATCAATTCTTCATCAAATTCATGGTCTAGCATCAATTAAGGTATGGCCTACATCCTTGAATTTTTTTTCCAAGGAGCTAATCTTCAAAGTGATCTCTAAAGTTATTCAAACACGAACTTGTCCAATTTTGTAATATATCCATGAGTTCTTGCATAAAATGTTTTGAATCATCGTATATTGAAATGCTCTATGAGAACAAAGGCTAGAACCGAGTAAGTATGGTTAGGGAAGTAGATCTAGTTAAGAATGAGGCTAGAGTACAAAGAAACCATTTATATTCCTTAACCATGTGCCTACATGGGATATTTCCTAGTTCTACCATTGGCCCTTAGAACAAACCTCCATCGATGTAGGTTCATGACTCCGGATTCCATGCATATCTAGTATGGTCTATGTCGGTTATTGCCTATTCTCATCATATGAGATACCTACTAGTGTTTGAGAAGTTCTATGAAGTTTAGGTGGTGGTATGGGACTCTATCTAGACGTTGCACGATTAGGGTTTGAAGATGTTAGTGAGTGAGTCCCTAGGTCTTCTCCAAGACCATTACATGAATGTCCTTATATGTTGAATGTCTCTTAAGTGAACTAATGAAGATAATGGCTTAAGTTATATAGCATGTTAATGAATAAGTACTTACTTAGAGTAGTTTAAGGGTTGCTTAGTTAAGGTATAAAGGGGACATAGGAATGGTCACTTCATGTCTTACCTAAGGAAGTCTTAAGAATGACTTTAGATAGGGAATGTAAATTGATAAAGTAGACATGATCTAACTTTCGTAGTCCTAAGGATCATTTAGGTAATCTTATAGAGGGGGTATGTGCGTTCTCTTCTTGAATTACTAAAGTAAGTCTTTTGATAACCTTTGGAGGATAATGTCATATTATATGTATACTATTGTGTGTAGTGAGAATGATCTTGTCTTAGGTAGTCTAAAGGATCTCTTAGGTCTGTGTGAAGGGATTGTATGGGCGGTTGCTTCATTACTCACTAAAGTGAACCATAGAATCACCTTTGGTAGGAGGATCTCATGATTGTATTTTTTGTATGAGTTAGTGATGTAATATTGGGAAGCGTGAATTATGGGTGAACTTACAGTGAAGTCACTGTAAGCTTACTGTAAGGTTCTTATGAATTGAATATAATTGGTAATGTGTTCTAATGGTAATGTTTGGTATTTAAATGTGATTCTTATGCTTATAATATGAAGTTTTAATTAAAAAAGAGCATGTTTCTTATAAATGTCTGTTCTAGTGATTTTATGGATTAAGCCATACTTAGTACATATGTTTGTACTAATTCCACACATTTTGTTATATTTAAAGGTGTAGGTCGAAGGTGAGAAGAATTTTGAAGCAAAGCTTGGAAACTAGGATTCTTTCAAGCAAGTTGAAGTATGTCCTCACTTGACTAGAGGGCATAACTATCTTTAGACTTCTTTTATGCAAAGTATTGTAATAGACTAAGTTTCTATATTCGTATTGTATGGGCCGTGTCCCAAGTATTCTTGAGTCTAAGATTGCATATGTTGAGACTTAGTATTTCCTATGATTTTTAATATGAATGGTGTTTTAAGATATTTCGTGTGGAAAGTTTTAATTCCGCACTACTTTTCATACATGTATGTAATGAATGATGTCAAAGGGCTTGTACAAGACCTCTGAGAGGTCAAGTACGCCATGTCGCACTCCGAGAGTGCCATATCTTCTAGGGTGTTCTCTGGGGGTGTGACAAACTTGGTATCAGAGCATAGGTTATGAAAGTAGACTTAGGGATCAAAAAGTCTCATAAATCCACGTCTAGTAGAGTCTTGATCATCGGTGTGAGTCGCGACACATCTATGAGCGAGAGACTATAAGACTATAGAGTTTCACTTTCTTTATCAATCTTGCGTCGTGCCTATAGATTTGAGGTTGTAAGTGTCTATTCTTGATCTCTTCTCTTGTGTTTATAGGAGATGAATACTAGAAGAATGGCCGCTAGAAGGTTGGAAGAAGGAGGAGTGCAAGAGTAATTCCTCAAGGTGGACTAGCTTCACAAGGAGTTCAAGTTCCTCAAGATGCTCAAATGCCTCCTGAAGGTGTTCAAGTCGCTATTAGAGGTGAAGGTAATGAGGTTCCGGTGGTTCCCCGGACATGACTAATGGGGAGATTAGAAAGGCTCTACTTTATTTAGCCCGAGCCATGACTACCCATGTGAATAGGGATATTAAACCTAGAGTGAATACTACGGAGAGTACTATGACCTCTAGATTGAGAGACTTTGTGAGGATGAATCCTCCTATCTTTCTTGTCTCTAAGGTGGGAGAGGATTCCCAAGAGTTTCTAGATGGTGTGTATAAGGTGTTGAGTACCATGTGGGTGACTTCTAGGGAGACGGCGGAGTTGGCTTTGTACCAATTGAGGGAGGTTGCTCAAGTGTGGTACACTCAATAGAAAGATAATAGGCCGGTTGAGTCGGGTCCTATAGAGTGGAAGGAGTTTAAGGAGGCTTTCTTAGCAAAGTACTTTCCCCGTGAGAGGAGGGAGGTGAAGATTGAGGAGTTCATTAATCTCAAGCAAGGAAATATGAGTGTTGAGGAGTATCCCTTGAAGTTCACTATGTTGTTTATGTATTCTCCATCCTTGGTGTCTAACCCTAGAGATGAGATGAGTAGGTTTGTGACCGGTGTTGCCGACCTTGTGAAAAAAGAGTGTCGTACAGCCATGATCCATAATGACATGAACTTGTCTAGGATCATGGTGTATGCTCAATCCATTGAGGAGTCCAAGCTTAGTAGGATTTCAAGAAACTTGAAGAGGAGTGGACCAAGTGAGCAAAACCAACCTAGATTCTAGAAGAGGGCTCAAATTCAAGATGAACCTAGGGATCCTAAGGTCAAACTTGAGAATGGTAGTTGTTCTCAAAATGGTAAGCCTACTTGTGCTATTTGTGTGAAGAAGCACGATGGGAAATGTCTAGTTGGTACTGGGAATTGCTTTGGTTGTGGTAAGGATGGACATAAGGTGAGGAGTGTCCTACTATTGCGGCTAGAGGAAAAGAAGGTAAGCAAGTTCCTCCAAGTGTTCCGGGTGATGATGTTCCAAGGAAGAATCGCTTATATACAATCCGGGCTAGAGGATCAAAGCCTGATGATGAAGATGATATTGGTAAGTTATAGTTTCTCTCTTTTAGTTGTTATGAGTTCCTTCTAAGTGGAGGAGAATGATGAGTAGTGGAGTTTTAATTGATTGTCTCATCTCTTCTATTCAATTCAAGCTTGAGAGTTAGAAAGTCATAGTAGCATGTTGCATGTTGCATGGTGTTTAGGAGTTTTGTTGGAATTTAATTTGATTGATTCCTTGCATTGTGCATTTTATGAAGTTATAGTTATGTTGTAAATTGAGTTTATATGGTTTTGTCTTCCATATTTCCATGCTTTCATCATTAATTGCTTAAATGTTGCATTTTTAAAATTATGGGGCATGTTCAGTGTAATGCCTGGCAGCTTAGTGTAAATAATTGCAAAATTTGACTAAATTGTTCTTTTGTTGAAAATTGTTGTAATGTGTATAGAAGTGATTTATATAAGAATGATAATGTGTGGAGAATGTGTTCCTCCTATTTTAAATGAAGTATGTGAGTCTTATTTGCATGACGATTCGTATATTAGTTTTTATCCTCTTATTGTGTTTTGAGTCTCTTAAGGTATGAGAAATTGGTGTTATTCATAATTGTGTATTGTGTATGGTGTGGAATTTTTATGTTCTACTAGTCTTGAGTTTCTTATCTCTTGAAAGTGTTTAAAATGAAACAAGTGTCATTCGAGGACGAATGTTTTCCAAGTGGGGGAGATTGTACACCTCTAAAATGACTTAGGTGTAACTAGAGTCTAAAGCTGGTGTATTAATGTTTTGAAGTCCTAAAATGGGTTAAAATGATGTTAGGAGGCAGTGGTTAAAGGTTCATTAAGTTTGGAGGTCAAACGTCCAAGAACGTCCATGACATTTGAAAGGTTTGCCTTGAAACATCCTTGTGTGCCTTAGTATGTTTCATCGAGTTTTACGTGATCGTTTTGGATGAAATTGATGTGAGAGGTCATAAACTTGTATACGAACATATTTGGGTTGGAAACGTCCGGGCAAAATTCCCCAAGGACCAACCAAGGTCCTTGAGAAAGGACCCATCTTGGTTGCCAAAACTGCCAAAAGCAGTCCCACCTACGGATGGCAATCGATGCCCAGTAGGATGGTCGACACCGCGTAGGTGGAGGGCGTTGGTCAAGACTTAGGCATGGGATCCTGATCTTCCAAATGCCAGCCTCTGACCCAAACCATGGACCAGTAGGACGTTCCGTTGGTTGGGTGACGGGGCGTAGATGAGTAGGCGTCGTTTGGGTCTGCAACCTGGCTCACTGTTAAATGTAGGGGTGAAGTGGTAAATTCACCCCAAGTCCAAATAAATGTTTGGGCGGTTTCCTAGGGGTGTTTTGGGTATTTAAAGTGGGTTTATAAGTCTTAAACACTTAGATGAATTCACTTTTCAAAATCAAAACCCAAATTTCCTAAAGAACTCTCTAGAATTCCATTGGAGCCAAAACTCAAGATAGAGCTTGGATTGAAGATCTTTGTGATTTCTTCATCAATTATTCATCAAATTCGTGGTCTAGCATCAATTAAGGTATGGCCTTCATCCTAGATCTCTTTTCTTCAAGGAGCAAATCTTCAAAGTGATTTCTAAAGTTTTTCAAAGATGAACTTGTCCAATTTTGTAACCTAAAAACTCTATGAACCCATGTAATTCATGTAACCCTAGATTTGATTACTTTGTGGGTGAATTGATTACGTCTTAATGCTATTGAGTTCTTGTGCAGTTTGATTAGGAATATTGAATTATGAATGAATCATGCTAGAATTGTTAGTTGGTTTCCCTAAATTCATAAATTCAAGTTGTATTTTCTTTGATACATTATGTATGGTGATTATTGGGTTGAATTGTTAACTATGGCCATTGGTAAGGGCCTTGGTATATTATGTTGGATGAATTGGCTATGAATTGAAGTTGTGAGGTTGGATTCATGGTATGTTGACCTAAATTTCTGTAGATTGTGTAGTATAGTTCTTAGATATTAATGATGTTTGGTATGATCCACTTATGGTGGCGGTGCTTATGTGATATACTTGTGACTAATATGGCCTTTTCGGCATTACTTTATGAATTGTGAAACAATGTGGCCTCGTTGGCATTATTTTATGTATTATGGCTTTATCATGTTATAACTTGATTATGTGGATAGCATGAATTTCTTGATGACTTATGTGTTTATAGTGGAGTCAAAGCATGAGTTCTTCTAGTTGATGATGTGTGTGTTTAGTAGACTATAGCATAGTCATTATGTGGATTACTTGATATTGAAGTATGATGTTCTTGATAGATTATATGATACTTGTGATACTTAGATTGATGATACTATAATAGTAGGGTGACCTATAGATGATGTTGGTTATGCCTATGTGCTTGTTGAATGATATGCTATATGTGGAATATGTGTATGTCTTGTTTTGGTTGACTTTTGTCCCTTAATTGATACATGTATAATGTGAATATGAGTTATTACTTTAGTATGCTAAAGCTTCTTAGTCTTGTATGTGTGATTGACATGTGACCTTGAACATTGTTAAGAAGGTCCTTATGTGGAACCTTCAACCTAGTTGGAAGGTTATGATATCCTTGAAGTTGAAAGTCGTAATGGTATTCTTCTTGTGTGAATGGTGGACTTAGGGTTGGTTGGCTGGAAAGACATGAAATCATCCTTAGGAAAGTCATTGAGCTATCCTCTTGACCATTGCAGGTAGCCTTAGTGGACCCTCCTTGGTAAGGTGTAATGTGATTGGGTTGTGAACTACATACGAAACCTCTTCATGTATTCCTTTATTCAAATACTCTATGAGAACAAAGGCTATCACCGAGTGAGTATGGTTTGGGAAGTAGCTCTAGTTAAGGATGAGGCTAGATTATAAATAAACCCTTCATATTCCTTAACCATGTGCCTACATGGGATTTGTCCTAGTTCTACCATTGGCCCGTAGAACAAACCTCCATCAGAGTAGGTTCATGACTCCGGATTCCATGCATATCTAGTATGGTCTATGTCCGTTATTGAATATTCTCATCATATGGGATACCTACTAGTGTTTGAGAAGTTCTATGAAGTTTAGGTGGTGGTATGGGACGTTATCTAGACATTGCACGATTAGGCTTTGAAGATGTTAGTGAGTGAGTCCCTAGGTCTTCTCCAAGACCATTACTTGAATGCCCTTATATGTTGAATGTCTCTTAAGTGAATTAATGAAGATAATCGCTTAAGTTAGAAAGCATGTTAATGAATAAGTACTTATTTAGAGTAGTTTAATGGTTGCTTAGTTAATGTATGAAGGGGCAATAGGAATGGTCACTTCATGTCTTACCTAGGGAAGTCTTAAGAATGACTCTATATAGGAAAAGTAAATAGATAAAGTAGACATGATCTAACTTTAGTAGTCTTAAGGATCATTTAGGTAATCTTGGAGAGGGGTATGGGCGTTCTCTTCTTGAATTACTGAAGTAAGTATTTAATAACCTTTGGGAGGAAAAATTCATATTATATGTATACTATTGTGTGTAGTTAGAATGATCTTGTCTTAGGTAGTCTAAATGTTCTCTTAGGTATGTGTGAAGGGATTGTCTGGGTGGTCGCTTCATAGCTCACTCAAGTGAGACTTAGAATCACCTTTGGTAGGAGGATCTCATGATTGTATGTTTAGTATGAGTTAGTGATGTAATATTGGGAAGCAGGGGTGGCAATTTCAGCACATATTTATGAAATCATCCCATTTTGTCCAAATTAAATAAGTTGGATCACTCACTTTCTAAATGGTTGAATATGGATTTTAGCTTATTTTAAAAGCCCACATAAATATGGTCTATATAGGTTAATAGTGGGTGTCAATTTTTTACCCATAACAGATCAATTCTTTTAGGGAAAATCCCTAATACAGCTGCGCAGAAATCAGCAAGACCGATGGCTCAAATTTTTCTCCATTTCTCGAATCTCTACTGAAAAACTCCATTTTTAAGGTGTGTATTTTCTTGAGTTTCTTAATCAAGTTGGAAAGAAAATTTGTTCTCATCATCAAATTGCAACTCTCTGCTGAAAAAATCCATTGTTAAGGTATGTATTTCCTTGAGTTTCTTAATCAAGTTGGAAAGAAAATTCGTTCTCATCATCAAATTGCAAAGAATGTTTCTATGTACACAACACTCTACTTGTTTTTCTTTGACAGAGATATATATGGAGGCTAATGAGGCTTCTTGTGAGATCAGTTCTTCTATCTCGAGAAAACGACAAAAAAGAAACACTTTGTTTGGAATGCTTTCTTGAAATTGCCTCGTACTAGTGACAGTGAAAGGTTAAAAGCACAATGTCAGGTATGTAAGGAAGTATTTGTAGTCGATGTTGGCACTACAACTATGAAACGTCATTTGGATAAGCACTTGGATAACACATAAGAACACGGATATGCATAAATTGATCAAATAATTTATCGTGAAAAAGTGTATGTTGCTATTCTAAAGCATAATTATCCTTTTAGCTTTGTTGAACATCAATGAAATAGAGATATCCATTCATACTTAAATGCATTGTGAAAACTATCTCAAGAAATACGGCTAAGGCTGATATATTGAAGTTATATGATCGGGACAAAGGATTTTTAAAGTGTGAGCTTGCAAGATTCCTAGTAGAATCTATCTGACTTCAGACATGTGGAGTTATGCAGCGTCAAATGGTTATATGTGTTTAACCGCTCATTATGTTGATTTGAATTGGAATCTTCAAAAAAGAGTCTTAATTTTTCGTCATGTTCCGCCTCCACATTCAGGTGCAGTTTTGGGTCCTTTGCTTATCGAGTTTATCAAGGAATGGGGCATTGAGAAGAAGATTTTCACTCTTACTTTGGACAATGCTAGTTGCAATAATGGTGTAGTAGAGCATTTAAAAGATCATTTATCTCTAATGCATTCTCTAGTTTGTGATGGAAAGTTCTTCCATATTCATTGTGGTAATCATATCTTGAACTTAATAGTGAAGGATGGTTTGGAAAAAGCAGATGAAGCCATTGAAAAAGTAAGAGAAGGTGTTAAGCACATTAATAATTCAGAAGGAAGAATATTAAAGTTTGTGGAATGCATTAAGAATCATGGGTTGCCATGTTCAAAGAAGCTTCGTCAAGATGTAAGTACTCGTTGGAATTCCACTTACCAAATGCTTGATAGCGCTCTTCTCTACCAACAAGCTTATATTCAATATAAATTTCTTGATATTGATTTTAAATGTAGTCTTTACGGTGAGGAATGGAAAAAGGGTAGAGAGTATTGCTAAATTCTTGAAGTCATTTTATGAGATTACTACATTATTTTTCGGAAGCAAATATCCTACTGCAAATTTGTATCTTCCAAATGTATGGAAAATTCAAATGTTGCTAAGGGAAGCAAAAACTAGTAGTGACCGAGTTATGAATGATATGGCTACTTTGATGCTAAGAAAGTTTAGAAATATTGGAGGTCGTATAGTATGATTTTGTCAATTGCCATTGTCCTTGATCATCGATATAAATTGAAGTTTGTGAGGTTTTGTTTCTCCAAGATAGATCCTATGATCGCTGATGCTAAGGTTGAAAAAGTTGTAGATCATTTATAATTGTTATTTAGAGAATACTTGATACCTTCAACAACAGTTTCTCTCTTAGGGGAGAATGTTTGTCATACTAGGAACAATGAAATGAGGGATGATCTTGAAGAGTTTGATGTGTTTGAGAATCAGTTAGAGTCTGGTAGAGATAAAACACAATTGGATTTGTACTTAGAGGAGCCTAAACTTGATCGTAAAGGGAACCCACATTTAGATGTACTTGCATATTGGAAGGATAATAGAGGAAGGTATCCTGAGCTTTTGTTGATGGCACGAGATATCTTGAGCATACCAATTACAACGGTAGCTTCAGAATCTACCTTTAGCATTGGAGGTCGTATTATTGGAAAGTTTCAAAGTTCTATTTTACCTTCAAATGCTGAAGCAAAATTGTGTGCTAAAGATTGGCTTTGCGGACAAGAAGGTAAGTCATCATTTAAATGTTGAGATTTATTTTGTTATGTTATAATAGCCTTAATTTATAGTTTAACGCCTTGTTTTATAGATTGTGATGGATCAGACACCGATGAGGATGAAATTGCAGTGGAACTTCAATCGTATCTTTCTAAACTTGGCTCGCATTGATAGGTAAATTTTGATTTTGTCTGAACGACTTTTCTATTTCTGCATTAGTTAGCTTGGAACCTTCTCCATCTCTGGTTTCTGCATTAGTTGGCTTGGTTCCTGGATTTGCCATCTTTCTAACCTCATTAATTGGTTTCTCAAGGCTAGTTACTGTGAGGAAAAAAAACAGGGTAATGAGGACTTCAAATTTAGGGAACCTTACATTAGAGATGATATAATCCCACTTGAATAGATCTTGGTCTGGACTTTAGTAAAGGAGGAATAGGCTTATTCTTATTTGTTTTGTTAATTTTAATTTTCTGTTTAACTTGGCTCATTTTGGGTTAGGCTATGCCTAAGCCCTGAGGTGGTGTTTTGCTGTGTAATCTGTCTGAACTATTTATTTTCAAATGATACTAAATTTGTTTACAAATATCCAAATTCACACCTATTATTGCAAGTATAATATGTATAGAAAGAAACAAAAGCTTTGTATCACACATACATAAATTTAAAAGAAAGCAGTACTGGTATAGCTCTTAACAAACTTGCCTGCAACTTCCACAACTAGTTGCAAATCTTTCTCAATGTTCTTGTCTATGTTAATGCTCAGCACAAGGTTCCTTCGACAGATAAACTGGAGCTCTGGAGTGCTATTGTGGAATCCTTTTATCTTGAAAACGTCACCTAGTCTATAACGATATAAACTTGCATATACAAATGCATAACTCTCGTCAATTATACTGTCAGTACATATAGCTAAACTTGTATATGACACAATAGATAAATCGATAGGTTGTTATTCTGAATAAATCTGTTATGTGGTACTTATAAGGAAAAATGCAAAAGATTCCAGCATTCTATATAGGAGTACTTAACAACAAAAGGAAATGAATATCAAACACATGCAAGTATTGCAGAACAAATGAGTACAGAACAAAAGATTCTGTAAATTCTCTCCTTCATGTTCTGTAAATTGCTTATCAAAAGAATATACTGCATTTACTTTCACATTGAAGTGAGAAGTCTTTCTATTCACTCTTATAGTTGCTTTGGTCCAATTGCAGGAATATCCGCATTGACAGAACCCTGAAACTAAATTCCGGATCATGTTACCTGCCTGATCCTGATAAAGAAGATACTGGTGCAGAGGATCCTCATTTTATTTGTAGTGATGAACTAGCAATCGGTGTAGCTGATGGTGTTGGTGGTTGGGCTGATCTTGGTATTGATGTTGGGAAGTATGCATAAGAGATAATGTCCAACTCAGTGGCTGCAATTCAAGATTATTGAACAAAGAAGATGAAATCCCAACATCTTGATGCGTTGTTGGCTACTGCACATCGCTCGTCAAATATTATACTGTTTTGTTTAGTCTTTCGTTTAGCCATGAGACTGCACTTATGTGATTATATTTGTATTTTTGTACTTCGATTATTGTATTTTGATGTTAATACTTGATTTCCACAGAATGAATACTGATCTTTTTCCTTAGTATCATTTGGAGTACTATTTGTTGGTGATGTCTCTTTAATTGTTAATATTTGATTTTCACTTCTTGATTGCTTATTGTTTGTATGTTAATGTTAGATGGAGGGTGGTGATTTGATGTACGGAGTATTGAGAGAATTGTGTAATAATATTCTATTATCGAGAATAAATAGATAAATTGATGTCATGAAGGAGATAATGTTTGTTTCCAGCTATTGGGAAGGTTTCCTAGTTCACTTAGTCAAGGAAATATGGAGAGGTTCTTAGTGGGTTAGAACCATTTTACCCAAACCATATTTGACCAAATCCATATTTGTCCATATTCTATTTGGATGGATTGTGATCCAAATCATTTTTGCTCAATCCATAATTGGTAATGTGTTCTAATGGTAATGTTTGGTATTTAAATGTGATTCTTATGCTTATAATATGAAGTTTTAATAAAAAAGATCATGTTTCTCATAAATGTCCATTCTCATGATTTTATGAATTAATCCATACTTAGTACATGTTTTTGTACTAATTCCATACATTTTGTTATATCTAAAGGTGTAGTTGGAAGGTGAGAAGCGTTTTGAAGCAAAGCTTGGAAACTAAGATTCTTTCAAGCAAGTTGAAGTATGTCCTCACTTGACTCGAGATCATAACTATCTTTAGACTTCTTTTATTCAAAGTATTGTAATAGACTAAGTTTCTATATTCGTATTGTATGGGACGTGTCCCAAGTATTCTTGAGTCTAAGATTGGCATATGTTGAGACTTAGTGTTTACTATGATTTTTAATATGAAAGATGTTTTAAGATATTTCGTGTGAAAAGTTTTAATTCCTCACTACTTTTCATACATGTATGCAATGAATGATGTCCAAGGGCTTGTACAAGACCTTCGAGAGGTCAAGTACGCCACGTCCTACTCCGAGAGTGCCATATCTTCTAGGGTGTGCTCTCGGGGTGTGACAATTATAGGAGATTTTTTGAAGGATTCTCATATATCTCTTCTCCTTTGACCAAGCTAACTCAGAAAACGGTCAAGTTTCAATGGTCTGAAGCTTGTGAGAAAAGCTTTCAGGAGTTGAAAAGAGATTGACTATCGCTCTGGTTTTGACCTTACCAGAGGGTACTCAAGGCTTTGTAGTGTATTGTAATGAATCAAGAGTTGGCTTGGGCTGTGTGTTGATGCGAAATGGCAAGGTTATAGTCTATTCCTCCAGACAGTTGAAGATTCATGAGAAGAATTATCCAACTCATGACTTAGAATTGGCTACAATGGTGTTTGCTTTGAATATATTGTGTCACTACTTGTATGTTGTTAATGTTGATATATTCACTGATCACAAGAGCTTCCAATATGTGTTCACTCAGAAAGAACTCAACCTCAGACAGAGAAGATGGTTGGAATTACTAAAGGATTATGACATGAGTATTTTTACCACCCAAGTAAGGCTAATGTGGTTGCTGATACCTTAAGCAGGTTGTCCACGGGAAGTACTTCCCATGTCAAAGAAGAGAAGAGGGGTTAGCTTAAGATTGAGAGTCAGACATATGGATTCCACAGAAGGAGGCATAGTTGTGACCAATGGGGTTGAATCATCATTACTGTCAGAGGTGAAAGACAAGCAATACCAAGATCTTATTTTTCTTGATTCGAAGACAAGTGTCCATAAGCAAACAGTGTTGGATTTTGAACAAGGAGTAGATGGTGTGCTGAAGTACCAAGGCAGATTATGTGTACCTAAGGTGGATAGACTCCAAGAGAGGATCTTGGAGGAGGCTCATAGCTCCAGATATTCCATTCATCTGGGTTCCACCAAGATGTACCGTGATTTGAGAGAGGTATATTGGTGGGAAGGTATAAAGAAGGATATTGTTGAGTTTGTTGCCAAGTGTTCAAATTGTCAGCAATTGAAAGTGAAGCACCAAAGGCTGGAGGTTTAGCTCAGAATATAGAACTTCCAGAATAGAAGTGGGAGATGATTAACATGGACTTATTCACAGGCTTGCCAAGATCTCGAAGGTAACATGATTCTATTTGGGTGATTGTCGACAGAATGACAAAGTCAGCCCATTTCTTACCGGTAAAGAATACCTATTGGGATGAGGATTATGCTAAATTGTACCTTCAAGAAGTGGTAAGACTTCATGGATTTTCGTTCTCCATTATTTTAGATAGAGGTGCACAATTTACTGCACAATTCTGGAAATCTTTCCAGAAAAATTTGGGTTCAAAGGTGAATTTTAGTACTGCTTTTCATCCTCGGACAGATGGACAAGCAGAACGTACTATCCAGACCTTAGAAGATATGTTGAGATCTTGTGTGATTGACTTCAAGGGAAATTGGGATGATCATATACCTCTGATTGAGTTTGCTTATAACAACAATTACCCTTCGAGCATCCAAATGGCTCCATATAAAGCTCTTTATGTGAGAAGATGCAGATCTCCTATTGGGTGGTTCGAAGTTGGTGAAGCAGGATTGATAGGACCATCTCTAGTTCACCAAGCTATGGAGAAGGTGAAAGTGATCCAAGAAAGATTGAAGACAGCACAAAGTCGTCAAAAGTCCTACACGGATGTTAGGAGAAGGTCATTAGAGTTTTGAGGTAAATGATTGGGTGTATCTTAAGGTTTCACCCATGAAAGGTGTTATGAGGTTTGGTAAGAAGGGGAAACTTAGTCCACGGTATATTGGACTTTATAGAATCTCTAAGAGAGTCGACAATGTGGCTTATGAGTTGGAGTTACCCCAAGAGTTAGCGACGGTTCATCCGGTATTCCATATTTCTATGTTGAAGAAGTGCTTGGGTGATCCTTCATTGATAGTACCAACAGAGAATGTTGGGATTAAGGATAACCTATCCTTTGAAGAAATTTCGATTTAGATTTTGGATCATCAAATTCGCAAGTTTAGGACAAAGGAAGTTGCTTCAGTCAAGGCCCTTTGGAGGAACCAATTCGTTGAAGAAGCGATTTGGGGAGCTGAGGAGGATATGAAGAAGAAATATCCACATCTCTTTGAATCCGGAGAGAATGCAGATCAAGGTACTAAATCCTCTTCTTAGCACTTTATAAGGCTATGTATAAGCATGTTATTACTTGCTTTTGTTTGTTGAGTGCTGAAATGATGTTACTACCCTTAGCTTAGTGAAAGAATTCTCATTCGAGGACGAATGTTTTCAAAGGAGAGATATTGTAACATCTCGTAGTTTGAATTAACTAAGAATAAGCTAAAAAAACCAAGAATATTCATTTTTGAAAATAAGTAGGGAAAACTGGGAAATTTCCAGTTTTCAAAAGTGAGTTTTGGTCATTTTCAAACAGCCATAACTTCCAGCTCAGGAGGAGTTTGGATGAGTTGTTTATATGATTGGAAATCCCTTGGGAAGATATTTCCAATGCCGCCGAGTTTGCACAAATCCAATGTCATATGAGGAGATATACCTTTCGGAAGTTGGGTTATTGGACTGAGGAAAGTCCAATCCGGATTTGAGTAAGGGCAAAGTTGTCTTTTCACCCTAGTATTGCCTAATTCATTTTAAGTGTTATTTAGGGGTAAAGACCAAGTTCCAAATCAGTTTTTCAAAAATTAAGAACGCTTAGGGCTTGGGAGAAAAGAGAAAAAAAGAGGAAGATCAAGAATTGTCTAAGAAACGCCAAGATCGTTGCGCGGATTTCGTCGGGAGTGATCCCTATTGAGGTATGTGAGATCATTCGGTGTTGGGTCTTTTCACCCACACCCCGATTTGATTCAATAAAGCAAATTAGAGTTTATTTGAATGAAAATCTTTAAGTTCTTGATGAAAAGTTGTGAAGTTCGTGTTAGTTGAATTGTAGTTGATCTCTAGTAGGTTTGACTCATGTTTCCGAACTGTTTTCGGGTCCAATCTATTGGGTAATGAGGTATTTAGGGATTCTAAGTGTTTGGGGTGGGATCCATGGAAGTTTAGGAGGTTTAGAGATGAAAAACGGAGAAGAAAAGTCGGAGGTCCCGTCAGATAACCCTTGGGGCGCCGTACCTACTAGAACCCCTCCCTGGTGCACCACGCCTCTCAGAGCGCCAAGAGCCCCTGGAGACCCCGTTCTTTCCCTATCTTTTCGTACTAGTTCCTAAGTGATGTACCTTTCATTCCTAGTTGATTCCAACACTCTATAGTACATCTAAACATCATAAAATCATCCATAAACATGAGATCATGATCCCTGAATCCATAATTCAATTCAAGGAAAGTTAAGATTAAAGTCAAAGAAGTTAAGAGTCAAGTTTAAAAGTTAACAAGCAAGTCAAAGTGAGTTCTAAAAGTTTTCAAAGAGTCTTAAACAATCATTTAACTTTGATTTAAGGCACAAGTTACAAGTCGAGCAAAGAGAAAAGAGTTGAGTTAAATTCTCAAAAGCTATAAGGGAACTAAGTATTCCATAAGAGTTAAAGTTTCAAGTTAAGTAAAGAGCAAGATTTGAGTTCATTTCTTTAAAGTTATAAGGGGGGAATAAGTATTTCCTAAAGGTTGATAAATGTTTCACATTTAAGTTAAAAGGAAACTACGAAGTTCCAAAAGAGTTTTGAACTAAAGAGGGGAACATTGATTCCAAAAGGAGATTTTAAAGATAAAGGGTTCAATAAATTATGTCAACCCAAAGTATGGAAGTTTTATTAAAAGTATGAGCTAAAACATGTTTGGGAGTAGTATTCAGCACCGATGTGGAAATGAGAGTTCAGATAACTCAAGTCCCCATGTAAACCATGTAGTCATCATGGGTATTAACGTGTCATACTTTTTAGATAATCACGTAGGTTTAGCCAGTGGATCAACTAGGTTGAGGATGTTCTATGCGACGCTAAAGTATAGGACAGTTCTTGCAGCATGGACGAGACGTTGTATCATCACTTAGGCTCATAGTGCTGGTTGTCGGTTAGAGAAACTCCCACAAAAACTATATTACTTTCATAAATAAGTTAAGTTGAGTTTATTATTATTTCATGTTTAATGAACTAAGAGTTTACACTGTTTATACATACATACATATATATATATATATATATATATATATATATATATACATATATATATATATATATATATATATATATATATATATATTGTGTTTAGCACTCCAACTCGCATACTCGTACATTCAATGTGCTGATGCCACAGATTTCAGTTGACCTGCATCATTTTATGATGCAGACACATGTAACCATTATCAGCACACAACGCCTCGTTGATCTAGATTGAGCTCCAGAGTCAGTGGTGAGCCTCTTTGCATCTAGGAGGACATCCTTTTCATTTGCTCTACTAGTTTAGTTTTAGGATGTTGTGGTGTCTATCCCAACATCCATCCCAGTCAGTTTAGAGGCTTTGCTGACAGTTAGTAGTTTATTTTGGAGTCTATTTTACTTATTGAGACTTAAGTGCCATTTTGGCCAGAATATTATATGAAGTATTTCTTTTAGACATGCTTTATTTCTTGATTAAGTTGAGTTTAGTATTCCGCTGAGTTAAGTAAGCCAGGCCAAGGGTTCACTTGAGGCCCAACAATGGTCTTCGAGTGCCGGTCACATCCATGGTGTAGGTTCAGGGCGTGATAAAATAAAAGTTGACTTAATTGTAGGAAGGAGCCTCAGACGATGAACTAGGGCTAGGTGTTGGTTGTGATCTCATGTTGTGTGATATATGTATATTCTTGATTCATTATGATATATATATATATATATATATATATATATATATATATATATATATATATATATATATATGCGAATGTTGCATTATTGATCACAATAATCGTAAATAAGAATGGATGAATAACTGAATGTCATGAATCATGACTTCATTGTAGGATTATGAGAATGTACTTGTGATTGTGATTGTTTCTTATTAAATGGATTGAGTGTTGTATTTCGACTCACTAACTGGATCGGTTGCCACGTACCGACATAAATCTTGGATAGATTTCCACGTACTAGCATAAACATTGAAACGGGTGTCACAATCCTGCATGCTAAGTTAAAACGGGTACCACATACCGCTACACTAACAATTAAGTGTGGGTTCCATGAGAGAATCATTGACTTGACATAACTGTATATCTTGATAATTGTCAATTGTATGTTGTTCGTAAATGATAATCAATACGGTATTTCTCCTAAATTGTTAAATGATTATGAAGACTTATATTTGATTGTTCTACTATGTTGAGTAAACTTGTTATCTATCTCGTTGTTGATTGAACCGGGAAGGGCAGGGGTTCAAGAGTTGCTAATGTTTGAGAGAAAGGTTGTCCACCTATTGCGCGGGACTCGTGGTTAGTGGTTAAGTTGCCTTGATAAAATGATCCATGTGGAAAGGATTGGGTAAGATATGAAGAGAATGCAAGGGTATGTCGTGTGTGATTAATCGTTCGGGGAAATGTTGGTAGTTGTAATTGTGGACTCTTCTATGAGTTAGAATGTTTAGACTAGATCCCTGGGGTGTTAATTACTTTACAAGTCTTAATTCGAATTGTTTTAAACTTTTGTTTTTATAAAAAATTATATAAATTTCCTTTATTCGACATTTTCTTAATTTTCTACATGATTTTAACTATTGGGATATCGGGAGTTCTTCTATATAGGTGGGTGTCCGCACGGCCCGGTGGATTGAGTCGTGACAATAGGCATGCTACTACAAATCTTCTCATAGAGGAGAGAGTCACTTCAGTCTTCGGTTCATAGGGGCTAAGGTGGGTCAGATAGTCTTCCTTCCAGGCCTCGAGGTGATTGATGTTTCATTGCTTGTGGCGAGTTAGCCATTATGTTAAAGATTTCCATAGACGCAGGGTTTTAGCGCCTCCGAGTAAAGGTGCTCAGGTTCGTAGGGGTGGTCCCTAGGGTGCTCAAGGAGGTGCTCAGACACTAGATCTACATTATAAGGCCGTTTACATAATATTTTGATCAAAGTTAATTATTCAAACTTAAAAGCTCCAAAATAGGGAACTTGCATAAAAACCAAATGAATGACCTATAGGGGCATTATAAAATTTCTAAGAATTGCATATATATATTTTTACAGAATTTGATTTGTCATTTCGTTTGAAATTTAATTAAAATCATTTATTCGGCTAATGATCTGCCTATAAGTAATAGTAAAATAAAAATAAAAATAAAAAATGTGATTTGACACCCTTCGTAGTCAAATAATTAAAAACTTTCGTAATTAAAAACCTGCTTTTTTTAATTCTTTTTTTTTGACATACTAGTATACGTGCCCGCGCGTTGCGCAGAAATTATTAAAAATTATTTAATTGTTCGAATATATTACATCATTTTAATTTTATTAAAATATAATTATCATCTTATTTTTCTTGCAATGTGCTTAATATAATAAAATTGTATATAACTAAAGGAACAAATCATATAAATGCATGCGCACGGTCATCAAATAATTTTTTTGATAAAACTAAATATTAAAATTATATATTTCTTATATAAACGTTTCAAATATATGTTATAATTAAAAATAAATAAGAATTAAATATTAAGAGAATATGTTGGTAAACTCTCTCAAATTAATATATGAAAAAAATCATTTATTATTTTCTTTCAATGGAGAGATTTTGCATAAATCTAAATAATTTATTCATTTTCAATTTATTTTAATAATGATTTGAAATATTTGTCTGAATAATAAATTCCTCATGTTAATGGTCAATTTAAAAGTTGTGTACAAAAATACATGACATTTCGATATTCATTTCATATTGATCAAGTTTCTACGCTTCCACTCCTCTAATTGTTACCTAAGTAAAGCTATACATTTTTTATTATTATTAAAAAGAAGACTGACTCTTCAATTATAAAAAAATAATACTTTTGAGTTGAAAAATTGTATATTCACTATTAAAGTTATATATGTGATACTTATAACTAATAAGCATTACATTAAGTTATGGAATAGTTCAAAAGTTAAGTACATTAAAAACATGATTTATATTTTAAATTATATAGCCATATATTATGGGAATGTAGTTAATCATTTCTACAAAAATAGGCTCATCTAGAGTTGAGAGATGATATATTTGAAAAACATTTATAAATCGTTAAATACAATATTTCTTAAAAGTCTGAAAAAATTTAATAACAGTTAAAATTATTTTTAATGTTAATTATAAATACTGTTTTAACATATTCGGTGTTGCCTACTTTTTAGTGGAAATAATTGAATGTATTTCAAATTCATTGTTGACCATATTAATAATTATTATTAGATTTAAAAATTTTATTTTTTAAAACTTAAATTGTTAAATTTTTTATATTAATTTTGTGAATTCAATATAAGTTTTACTTTTAAAAGACTCCATTATGGATGGAACAATTATTTCAGCAACCACGTATTCATAATTAGTTAATACTTATTTATAATTAGTTAATATGTGTTTTATTAATGATACAATGCAATCTAAAAATATGAATGTGTCTTAATATTTTCGAAATCAATTACTTTTCTTAATTGTTCTCTCCATAAACTTTGCCCTTGTTGAATGTGTGTGATTACGCACGTATATGTATTATGTGTATGTATATTGTGTTGGGGGCAGAGCTTAACCTTTTCTTCTTTTTTTTTTTAATTTGAGTTTGCAGTTTTATTAAATTTTTAAAACTTTTATGGTGGTTACTGAGTTGTTTTATACATACTTTTAAAATTTTAATTATTTCCTTTTTGTATTTTATATTTTATATTCTTAAATTGCAATTTCATACTATTTAATTTTTAGTTACTTATAAACTGCAAACTCAAATTAATTTTTTTTTAATCTTCTACTCTTATTCTTTTTGCATTTTAAAATTTATTGTGTGCTTTATTATTGTTGAGTGAGTTCGAAGTTTAACAGAATATGAAGTTTCACTATTCTAATGAAGTAAGTCGTTCTATCCTAATAGAGTATATTCCATAACCTCGAGTACTTGAGGAAAATAATTTTGATGATATATTATTCATTTTTTTGCGTAATATATACATTAGCCCATTTATGATCAAGCTTTATGCAGATCAAATAAATATTATGCATTTATATAATTCAATAGTTTCAGACTCAGAGATTGATCATTACAATTTTATTGAAGCTTGTCTTTTCTTCTCAAATAAAATCACACATCTTCTATGTGTTGATTCACTTGATCTGTTAGTTTCTTCGCATAGCTTGAACAATAATATGACAATTCCTTCACATAACTTTTGTTATGTATATAAAATAATCTTCTAGCATTTGCCTAATCAGCAATTTGTAAGTGCACTAATTGCACTAATACATGACATTTTTAATTATTTTCATGAGGATGAAAAGATTCTTTCTTTGTGTTAAGCAATCTCAGAACCATTGGGTACTTAATGGAACTGTTTTAAAACCTTTTGAAATCCTTCAAAATATTTCAAACAACCTTCATCGTCTAGTTAGACATGATAATTAGTCATTATACTTATTCAAGTATTTCATTTATTGACAAACTAAAATAAGTCTCATTGCATCCACCATTGGAGAACATATCTCCATTTAATAATGTCAGGACTTATGCGGAAACCCTTTATGCCTCGAGGCACAAATCATACTTTATATCTTACGTTATACTTTCGTACAATGATTTATTTGTACCACACTGATATTATATTTGATCCATTAACTGTAAGATAAAAAACATCACTTTTATAAGTGAAACAAAATATACTTGAATAGTGTCAATCATTTATCTGTCCACAGTATATGACAGATTTGAATTTAAGATCCTCGTAGCCATTTATAACATTGAGTGCTACTTCATATCAAATATACCGTTGACGGCCATTTTGATATTGATTTCAATACGATATAACTTATCGAGATCTCTTCATTTTTCATCATATTTAGGTACATGAACCTTTGCCAAGGTTTTATGAAATGTTATGTCATAGTTCTCTTTCAAAGCATTTGCCTCATTAGCAATGATCATTTTGATAATTTGCTCCTCTCCTTTATCAAGGAGTTTTACATTTGGAATCGATTGGTCTATCACGCTTCTGGCGTATCATAGACTCTGTCCTTCAAGGACTATTTATTGAAGTATTTTCAGCTTAATTAAAATATTGGGTCAGCAAATACATTTGGCAAATTACTTGCAACATTTTAGAAATGAATTATCTCTTGAACTTCAAGTTCACATTTTTTTAACGAGGATCAGGATAATTCACCCACACATAATTTTCAGCTGCTACACATATCTCCCCCTAATGTTAGGAAATCTAACATTCACCCTTAACCTCATTTGGGGATCCATCTTGGTGCGTGGAGCAATAAAATCATATGTGCGCACATCAAATTTTTAGATGGAAATTATTTGGTTCCTGACCCTGAACCAATTGTGTTGGAGAACCTTGTTGGCCTGATGCATACATGTTAAATAAATTGATCTCATACCAAATTTTATTTGAGAGCTTTGTGATCATAATCAATGATCTAGCTATAATTGGAGGCATAAAATTTCTGCTAAATCAACCAACATTATCAACATGACTTTATAGTTTGGAACTGTGCTCTTAATTTAATAATTCGAGCAAACAAACTTACAAAAACCAATTTGTATGTTGATACAGATGCACATGTGACCATAACATAGATGCATCTGTTAAATCATAATAGTAAACGGTCCACATGGCAGGTGAACGGGCACATATTCACTTTTTTATATGTTCCAAATAATTTTAGGGGATACCATTCCAACCTTAGCTGGTACAATGACCATTTTATCACGAGAACAAGCTATAAAAGAGAATTCTTAAAGAATCTTTTATTTCTTCAACATATAGCCACGTGAATTCTCAATTTCTTTTGCATCATATTTGAATCGGAATGGCCAATCGAGTATGCCAACTGATATTTATTTTAGTAAACTTCTAGTTTACTTTTGCATGTAATTCCATCGTCATGCCCATGTTTGTATACAACAAACAAGAGGAAATATGGGTAATCTTATATATAAATATTTATAACCCACTTTTATTGTAGTAATTTGAAGATATTAAATCTTCCAATAATTTATAGTCTCAATATGATATTTTTCTTTCAATTCATCCAAAACTTAAAGAGTTTCTTTTGAGACTTACTGCAACCTCAATATTATGAACTATTTTCAGTTTCCGAATAATAACAAATCAGTCCTTCCGAAGCTCTTAGTTAATTTTTTTGGATTGCCACAAATTTCACAACACCATTCTTATGGTGACCATCTCCTTCAAGGAGAAAATTATTATTATTGTCATGGTTAAAATTATTTCATGCAAGACTTATTTCTTGACAATCAATGACAAATCTGTTTGGTCACAGCCACAACCTTTATAAGAAAGAACTATTTCTTTCTTTTGTCCTTCAATAGTTCATGATTTAACATATCACAATATTTGTGTAGTACTTAAAGTATATATATGACCAAAATGATTATTTATGTCAAAATATTTTCTTTCAATCTCTCAAACCTCTCGTAGAGGTGAGATGTGACATTCATCCAACAATACATGAACATGTTCTTATCCATACAAACACAAGTCACATTTTCTTCAAGAAATGATCATAACCATTTGTACATGTTCCATAAGTTTTTATTAGAAACTCATTGTCATGTTTTGGCATTATGTGACTCACCTCAACATCACTTTAAGAGGTCAAATATACTAAATGTACTACCACTTTGTATTCCTTTATTTTGATGGAGGATTTAAAAACTTTTTAATTGAGATGCACCTACAACAATGTTTCCAACTTCTCATACCACTTTGATGGATAAAAATTACCTTTAAAAATTACCTTCACATTTGAAGGACCATTGTAAGAAACAATGTGTCCAATAACCTTTTATATAATTTTAATGGAAAAAATTACCTTCACATTTGAAGGAACATCTTAAGAACCCATGATGTTCTTTCTTTTAATTACCACAATGATGACCATTAATATTTTACCATACCCATGTTCATATATTCAACTACTTGTTATTTTTCAGATAAATTAATACACTGCTACCACATTCACATAAGAGAATGGAGCAAATTAGTTGGGTAAATTTCATGACTTTCAATCAAAAGTATAAAACTTTATGTTAGTCATCATCAAATCATCACTATAGTGCATTAGGACTTAAACCCAATGTCTTACCCATATAAAGACATCTTTGGTCATAAATCAATGGGACTTGAACCCAACTTCTATTATCATGGTGCACCAAGACTTTAACTCGATGTCTTACCCACTTAGTGCGGTGAAACCTGAATTCACCGTCTTACCCTCAACCAATGCCTTAATAAACCAAATGCATTATAAAAAATCATAAATATAATCTGAAGTTGACTTAATATACAAGAAAAATGAAAAAAATTAATTAATTAGAACAACATGTTAGAATCATATAAAAGTCCCAAGTTAAAATAAATTCAAACATTTTAATAGTCCCTCTCAACAATGTTATGAAGATTATATAATTTATTAACCATTTTAGAATAACTACAAAACAAGCTTTGTTAGTACAAATAATATATAGGATATGAAGTATACCATGCAACCAAAATTACTAGGATAATTCATAAAAATCACCTACCATTTATTATTGATGGAGAATGAGCAACTCGTGCTGATAACGTGTTGTAAAACTTCAGAACAAAAGAACAATATAAAGATGAAGATATTAAAAATATAAGACAAGAGGAACAATATGAGATAACTTTCTTTCTTTCAAGTGTTCACCAAATCTTCAAGTGTGTATAATATGAAGCCTTATGCCTCTATTTATAGTGTAACATAGAGGCATACAAAAGATTAGTTATAAACATGACATTAACATGAATATAATGGGGAGGTTACGAAAGTTAAAGGTTACAAGAGCAACATTTATAAAGTTGGAGGTTATGTTTATCTTCATAATGGAGGAGGTTATGTAGTAACTTCTTGGTGTAGTGGACATACATATTATATTGTTTTATAATATTTTGAAAGATAAAAATATAGTTGTCCTCTTCACATCTCCATCTGACATATAACAATTTAACGTAGAATACACGTGCAAAGCACATCTGGTTAGATGACAAGATAAATACAAAACAAATATCGTCTATAAGGTAATACTAGTGAGATACGACTAATTACATGATTTAACCTAATCAAATTGAAATAAATATGTACGTTTTTGCATTTAATTAATAAATTTTTTAATTGACCATCTTCATAGGTTCACGTGAATAGGAGATATATATGACGATCCACATTGAACATTCACAAAAGAAACTGTAATATTATTTTGTGCTAAACTTATTATTCAAATCATTGCTTAAATAAGCAATACTACTTGCTATAAAACATACATTTTCTAAATTTGTAATTCGTGCAACAAATATCTCAAAAAACTAGTTGACATTATAAGTAGGATAAGATTTTTATGAAATTTTCACAAAATTTAATACTCCCTCCGTTTTATTTTATGTGGTAACATTTGATCGGGTACGGAGTTCAAGAAATAAATGAAGACTTTGAAATGTTTACCAAATTGTCCTTAAATAAAATTGAAAAAGTAGACTCACTTTTCTCTCTACTCATAAATGTTTAGAGTATTATCTTTAAATTAAGTGGAACCAACCAGGGTAAAAGATGAATTGTACCTTTAAATACTTACCATATAAGAAAAAGTAACATTCTTTTTGGAACTGACTAAAAAAGAAATGGTGCCACATAAAATGAGACGAAGGGAGTATTATTTTAATTATCATTATTTCAATATAATATGCATTAATCATATATATATATATATATATATATATATATATATGACGAAAACCATAACAAGTCGCCACGTAGCTCAATAAATTAACCCCCAATTTATTCTATTAAAAAAAATTAATTCTATGTTGTTTCTCTGTCTTTGTTGGATTCAAGAGAAGGGTAGGTCGGTAATTTCCCCTTCTCTCTTTCTTCTTCTTTTTCTCAGCGATCTTCTATCTTCCTCTTTGTTATCCTGAAGAGCTCTATCACTTCCCTTTACGTTTCATGGAGAAAAGTCACTTTTGTTATCCTGAAAAGTTTTTTTCCTCTATGTTTCATGGGAAATAATTGATTCATTTTTTCCCCAAATTTAAAGACGAACGTTTCATTCCAATTTTCCATAGATTTGCTCCTTCAAACAAGAAGGTACACCTTCTCTGTATGCCTCCTAATTTGGGTTGTTGCTTGTTTCCCATTTATTCATTCTTTGGGTTTTCATTCCAATTTGAAGTTTTTCCTCTCGGATATATCAAAAAACTGGAGGTGTATATTTTCGCCACCATATGCTTGGTTTATATCTTGTTTAATGTTCTATTTACTAATTTGAATTAATACCTTTTGTTTAAATCTAATGTTAATTTGGTTGTTTTAATGAATCCGGAAATATCTCTTGCACTTTGATTTTACTTTGGTTTACTGGGTTTGCTTCTTCGTTTCAGTATTCCTTATAGTATGCTAGAATTAGTTGTTTTGCTATGTGCTTTGACACACATAATTTAAGAGATTGTTCTCTCTTGATGTTCATAAAATTTCTTCAATGAAATAGACTATGCTAGAAATTCATATACAATGGAGAACTTATGTATACATATGCTCTATTAGGTTGATTTCTGATGAATTAGGCCCAGCAATTTCTACTTGAATGTTATTTTGGCGATTATTTCTTTGATAGTGTGAATAATGTTTCTCATGTGCATACAATAATGTAATATCTGAGGCTAAGTAAACATTGAAACAATGGAATTTTTGAAGTGTGATATCAATTTATACTACAACAACATTCAGACTTAAGAAAATGAATCAATGATAATTGTTTTCCCCCTGCAGAGTCCACTCCTTAAATTTATATTTCGCATTGAATAGTGTATAATATCAAGACGAGTGTACGTAGTGTATAATGTGTATTTGAGCTAAGAAAGATTCTATTTTAATCTTTTGGAGGTTCGGAAAGTTGTCATTCATAATTGAAACCTGATCAAACCTCACCGGTTCATCACCATCATTTCTATGCCAACTTCAAAAGCATGAGTTGAATTAATCATCGCAAGTTCACTATGGACAAAGCCATTCTGGTTGGTGTAGCTTGTGCCTATCAATAATTCGCTGCGACATGTAAGTTCACTGTCATACTAACTTTCACTCTACAAAGACTGAGATGTTTACTTTGTGAGATCATTAATGAACTAGACAAGTTCTTATTTCATTGCCATTTTAAGGATCATGTGCTCAGCATGGCGAGAATAATTACTACAAGGAATACTTAGTCTCTCAAATATTTGATCCATACTGAACCACAAATACACAAAGTACGTTTAACTGCTTCGAGGTGTTGATTTTATTTTCCAAACTGACAAGTATTATCCATACTAATATTAGGGTACAATAGGTTCTTATTTTGCTTGGTTTTGAAATTAAAATTTCATTTTCCTATTGTAGTATTCTT
This sequence comes from Solanum sitiens, assembly GCA_016801875.1. Classification (NCBI taxonomy): domain Eukaryota; kingdom Viridiplantae; phylum Streptophyta; class Magnoliopsida; order Solanales; family Solanaceae; genus Solanum; species Solanum sitiens. Next base: position 1,308,736 of record JABWTJ010000028.1, read on the forward strand.
GGTTTATTAACTTGTGTAGTCGTGTTTGTATTATTGAAGATGCTAATGATGTCTTCTAACTTAATGTGTTGTCCAGAAAATACAATCGTATGTTTTGTTTTTTCTCTTGGCACAACATGTTTTTTGTAAGCCAAGTATCATCCGTCGCTATGTTTATTTCTAGGTGATGTGAGCGGAGGGTCATCAGGGGTGCCACAAATTTTCGAAGGAGGAGACTGCATTGCGCAACCCCACAAACCCACAAAGAGGACTGCTAGAATTTTCCCAAACATACCTGAAATATTTTCCCTTCATAAGCTTGGAATGAAATCAAAAACAAGAAAACAAAACACACTTGCTCCGTCACAAGAATATTCATGTTTGTTGCTTGGGCTCTACAAAAGTACAGGAATGTGTGTGTTGGTCCTCTATGCATTTCTAAGGATAAGATATATGTACACCAACATTTTTGGAGTGTTGAAAAAAGAAAGATATTTTTTTTCTAATTCGACTTTACTTTCATTGGTTAATTTCAAGTTGTAATTTCAATTTAAACTCGTAAAATAAAAATTGGTTAATTATTTACAAGTATGAATTGATATGATCTCGTGCCCGTGCCTTGCACGGGCATTCCACATCTAGTATATATATATATATATATATATATATATATATATATATATATATATATATATATATATATATATATATATATATATATATATATATATATATATATATATATATATATATATATATGTGTGTGTGTGTGTGTGTGTGTGTGTGTGTGTGTTTGTCTTTCTTCACTCTCTTAGTACACGTGTTTAATATTACTGGTCCTTCTTAATATTCACCCTTTAAAATAATTTAATTGGAGATGAATTTTACTAAACTAATATAATTAATGATGTTTGAAATTTAAATTTGACTACTACTATTTTATACAATTATTTAATACTAATGATAGAAATTTAAAAAATTAAAAAATTCTTTTGATTTCATAAATTGAACAAGCAAATTTAAAAATCTTTTTTTTTTAGAATGATAGTCAAACAATATAAACCAGGGATATTCTCTGTTCTCTATATAAATAAATAAGTTTTGATTGGCATTGAAGAAGCATTACATACATTATAATTTAAAATCTAAATAAATACAATCTTTTAAATTTTTACTTAATTAAATTAATTATTTTGTATTTCATACATCAAAATATATTTGTATAATTATTATTCTATTCTATTTCACTTGTGTATGAGTAAATTTGAGTTTTGATTTTTATTAATAAAAATATTTTTTTCATTATGCTAATTTGCTTCATTAAAGAACATCATTAGCTTATATACTTATTTAGTATTCTCATGTTTTCAAGTCATCCAAAAGATAATTTTTATGTTTTTATGAAACATTTGTTACATGAATTAAAAGAAAATGAAAATATCAAGATTTTTAAAGAATTAACAAAAAAACAGTTCATAATGAAAGGATATATTAGGCATTTTAAAGATTTAGGATAAAATTGGGGAGTTTGATTATTATTCAGAGTTGTGGGTAAAATCTGATTTTAAAAGCAAGTTGGGGGTTGAAAACGATTTTCACCCTTTCTTTCTTTTCTTTTCTTTATTCTTTATATTTTTATTTATTTATTTATTTTAAGAAGTTAGTTATTAGGAATGACTATGGGCCAGGGGCCGGGGGGGTATGATGCTTTGCGTGGCGGGGCATATTTGGAGCTATGTGATGCAGTGTGGTGTAAGGATGGTTGTATTTCTAAAATAAGCCTTTTTTGCAGGTGCGATACGCGTCGATTCTCTTTCTACTGTAAGTTTATATTTAAGCTTTTGAATTTGATGCTTATGGAATATTTTTTTGGGCTTGTTTTTAATTTCAAAACACCATTCTTTATTATTTTAAAAAATTGAGATAAGAACTTTGTATCTTTTTAATTATGATCCAATTGAATCTAAAATAAAGAACAAACAAATGAGGATTACACAGAGGAGTTAACCGATGGAATAAATGGGAGAAATATTTATGGTCTTTTTGACTTCATAGTAGAATTATTCATATGAGAAAAAAAACTTTGATATTAGGATTTGAGTTTATTTTAGATTATCACAGAGACTTTAATTTAAAATGTAAAAGAAATGTGAAGAAAGTAGGGAAAACAATTATGTTGGGAGGAATTTAGATGACGTGAGCAATAATTACCAATTTTTAGAAATTCTTATCGAATTATGCGAGACGGATTTATGCTGAGCGATTTTATACGGGGCATCTTGAAAACAATAATTTTTACTAGGTGGGGCAGGGTTTAAGTCTTTGCGGATTTATGGGGATTTGCCCCGCAACCGCCCCACATCACTCCTTGTTATCCCTATTAGTTATCGCAGCTTCATAAGAATTGCATTTTATTTTATAAAATTTGATTCGTCTTCTTTCTTTTTAATTTTAAGATCATTTCTTCGACTTAAGATATATATCTTTATGTAGTAATAAAGCTAAAAATAAAAATAAAATGATGTGAAATCCGTCTTAATTGAACTTTGGTATTTTTTTAATCAATTGTTTTGACATTTTCTCTAATAATTTTCTTAATTGAATTGCTCAAAAATGTTGTTTCTCTATATAAAAAAATTTACGGAAAATAATTTAAATTGCTCTCATAATATTTGAAATAGCTCATATATACTTTTTGATTATGTTTGGGATCACAAATATCCTTACTGTCTATGTTTTGGACCATAAATACCCTTAAAACGTTATCTTTACCTTTAGAGCTCACATGTCAATCTACCCAAGCAGTCCAACATGGCAATTTCTAAACGTTATTTTTGTCATGTCGGACTGCTATATATATATATATGTATATATATATATATATATTGTAATAGAGATTGTAACACCTTGAATTAGAGAAATGCTAGAAAGGAGTTAAACGGGCATGTCAAGAACCCAAAATAGGACCATTGAACCCTTAACGGAGCCCTAGACGGACCGTGTAGGGGACCACGGTCCGTTTGGTTGCTCATGGTAAGTTACCATAACCTACCTGAGGCAGGTATCCATCACACGGACGCCTAGACGGTTTGTGGTGAAGTTGACGGACCGTCTAAGGGGTCATGAAGTAGCCTACTCAGAAGGGGTTTCTCCCCTACTCACTGATTTAGGACTACAGACATCTAAATGGTCAGTGAAGCTTCACACAGACCATGAAGTCGTCCGTGAAGGGGGTTTATCAGACTTAGAGTTTAGGGTCAACTTCAAACGATTATACCTTTTAGCACAAAATGAATCATGTGGCCCAAGACTTATCAAATTAAAGATCTTTGAGTCCTCTTTCCAACGCCGCCGAGTATGCCTCATTCCAAGCTTAGAGTAAAAAATTATGCCCAAAATAGTGAAGCCTTGTCGGGCAGAGCATCTTCACGACCCACTTGATGGGCCACGATGATCTAAACGACCCCTGTGAAGACCTTTCAGTGAGTCAATTCGACAGTTTTAAGTCTAGGTCGTTTCAGCCTTTTCCCAACTATTTTAACTCAATACTCCATCGTTTTACCTTCTACCCAAATCCCTATATTATGATTTTTACCCCCAAAATCATCTAATTCAATTCTCTCAAATTCCCAAAAGAAGATCAAGTCACCCTCTTAAGTATTTCTCTCTAAGGAAAAAGATTAAGAAGTCAAGTTAGGGTTTCAAGATCAAGTCTCCAAATTTACCAATTGCTTGAGGGCTTTGAACTCCAAGGTATGATAGTGTTCACATATGGATCTATTTCCTCCATAGGGTTCCTAAATTTCCCAATTTACAAGTTAGAAATCTCCAAATGCAGTTAGGGTTTTCTTCTATGTCATGAGTTCTTTTTAATGTCGATTCAATTGATTGTTTATGAACAATTATGCATGAATTGAGATAATTCCATATTTTTAAGATGAATCCCCATGTACTCATGAATAACCCGTGTTTTCTAAGCTATGATGATATAATGTGAGTTTTGAAATATGAAAGATGAGCTTATGAAGATAACATATGTATGTTCTTTAGGAAGTTGATGAAAATGATTTAATTAAGTTGCTTTGAGAGTAATACATAAATATTGTTGTTGTTGTGAAATGATTTCTCATTTACTACTCAATACATAGATGTGAAAGGGTTTTCTCAAATAAGGATTCTTAGAATTGAAAGGTTTTCTCGACTAAACTTTGAATCAAGATTTATGAGCTATTCTAATGAAACCTGACTTGGATTGGATACTTGATGTGCCTTCCATGGATGATAAGGCAAATGACGATTATCTATGCCTCTTAATGATAAAATGAGTTAATATTAATAACTTTGTGTGGGATTTGTGCTTAACACCGAGCGAGAGAATATTGAGATGGAAGCTCTACCGTAGCTAGAGGTCAAGTTTCTAGTAACATTCTCCTTATCTCATACATATGTGCCCCCTATAAGATGATTGTCTTAGATAGACATTAGCTAGTGGATTCACATAAGCTAGAAGTTAAGGCTCTTACCTTGACAAGTAAGGACACCCTTTTCGGTGTTGGACAAACACCAAATTCTATATTATAGCTCACACGGTCTCTATGTCGGTTAAGGATACTTCCAACAATAATGATGAACTAAGGTTACTTCAAGAAGTATCTCACAAGTGTTCAAAGATGATTTTACTTGCATTGCATGATTACGATTATGTTTTCTAACCTTTTATCTTATGCTTTAACTTGATCTTTGCATATCACGAAAATGTCATTTTTAGCATGATTTTATAACTCTATGCATTGCAATCGTACATTTTGTACTAATGCATACGCTTGCCTACATTGTTTTCCAAATGTAGGGTCCGACATTTCGGTTTTCCATCTCCGTGGCTAGGGATCACTTAGTAGATATTGAATATTGGCGAGTCTTCATGTTCTGAGAATCGAGCCTTGTTTCTTATTGCCTTTACTTATTAGTATTGTTTGTGATATACGGGTTACATCTTGATCACTCTTTATCGGGTTACGTCCTGATCACTCTTTATGAACTAGATGACTTTGAGACTATGTAGACTTACACTTTGTTTTGACAAACTCCTTATGATATGAATTTTCTTTTAAAATCTCTTAATTTTCTATTATCTTGTTTATATATGCTAAGTGACTTGTGTAGGGCCTTTCAGAGTCTTATACGCCATGTCACGTCTAGGTTCTACTTTCGCTCATGACAGAGATGAGCAAGGCAGAACAACATAATTGAGAGGAATGAATTTTTGTCATGTTGGACGTTCTAGGTGGACTGCCATGTCAACACATATGACAAAGACAATGTTTTAAGGGTATTTGTGTTCCAAAACATAGACGACAAGGGTAATTTTGATCCCAAATATAAATAAAGGGCATACATGAGCTATTTCAAATAGTTCGAGAGTAATTTTGACCATTTTACAAAAAAAGTTATATTAATGATTTACCTTCATTGCTCCATAAAATAGAGAATAATTTTACGGAAAAGGTCATATTTGCCCTTAAACTCTTAGAAAAGGATCATATTTATCTTTCGTCATACTTTTTCTATATATTTGACCTAACCATCTAACTTTAGACACATATTTTCTCTTGTACAGTTAAGTATCGTGTCACCATTTTTATTAGTCTACATGGCGCCTACGTGGCTGCATGTGTATATATTTTAATTATAATTATAGTTTTATTTTCTATCTAGTATTCTATCCGATCCATTTAGTAAAATTCAACCCAACGAAATAAAAACCCTTTAACCCATTAACCTCTATAGCTGTTGTCAAGTTGTATAAGATGCAACAAGCTAAAGCAGATGCATATCTAAGATTATGAGATGATGGGTACACTATTATAAAAAGGTTGATGTATGATATAAATTTAATCAGTTTAACATTTAGGTTTTACTACTAAGAACCATTAAAATTTTAAAATTACAAGTCTAAAATTAATTACCAATTATCACTTAGACAAGTGTTACCTAATTTTAGAAAGAAATATAAAACAAGATAAATATAAAATTTAAATTTCTAAGCTCGCGGAGAGAGGTGCACTCAGTCATAATCCCATTGTGTGATACTTCACGTGCGGATTTACACATCTTATATTTTATTTTAAAAAAAATATAAACTACTATATATGATTTTGGGAGGAGACCATGGGTTCACGTGAACCTGGTGACCTCATAGATACGACTTTGAGCTAAAGGACTATCATGGGTTATATTCTTGAGAGTTCGCAATATCATACACTTGGAAGTGGTACCATTGGGAGTTTTACTGCAAAAGATATCCAAAATTACATTCTTGAAGATTCGTACAAAATGATGTATCTGGATACTAAGGTGCCATAATATGTTTCTTATAAAATGATGGGCAACTACATCACTCCTTGCGCCTACAACAAAATTTAGTGAGAGCCCAAAATGAAGATGCCAGTGTTGGATCATCTGTCTTGATCAAGATCAGAATGACTTCTCTATTGAAGCTTTGCAAGATGATGTGTATAGAATTTAGGGCTAACGGGTATTGGAATCGGGTTAATGGGTCTTTATTTTATTTGGGTTGAATTTTACTAAATGGATTGGATAGAATACTAAATAGAAAGTAAAATTTTAATTATAATAAAAATAAATACATATGGAGTCACGTACGTAGACTAATAAAAATAGTGACACAATACTTAAATGTATAAGGGTAAATATGTGCCCAAAATTGAATGATAAGGACAAATATATATAAAAGAAAAATATGACGAAGAGAAATATAACCCTTTTCTAAGAGTACAAGGACAAATATGACCTTATTCTGTAGTTTTTTTTAAGAGAAATAAAGTATAAATGAAATATTTAAATTTTTAATTCTTTGTTTCATCTTTATTATAAAGAGCCAAAAAATTCCTGTTTCAAAACTGCTCATTTTAATTCTTATCTTTCAATGTTGATTTTTTTATTTATGTGAACGAAATACACATAGAGTTTTTTCTAATTTTTATGACGATGGTATTCTCAAGTGCACTTTGCATAACTAGGAATTTTTTCACTTTTTGTTGCAACATAAATTTGATCATTTTTTATGTCAACTTAATGTGAATTTTTTAAATTATTTTATTTAAATGGGTTACCAAGGAATCGGTTCTAAGTAAAATATAATTGTCTTAATTGGAAGTACATAGTCCAATAAGTAATTGTGGTAGTTAAGTTTGTTAGTCTGTTAGGAGTCAGAAAAGTAGTTAGGCCACTTGTATTCAGTAACTACAGCTCCTAAAGTGTGACTATGCAGCATAATATGATTCCTATAAATAGGAACTATAAAATTGTATTCAGTGAATGATCAATAATATCTTTTCTTTCTTCTTCCTCTAGATTCTTCTATCTTTCAATTGTTATTTCCATTAGAGTTGCAGAGATCTGCAACAATGGAGCTTAGATCCATGATTCTATGAAATCTATTATGGTATCAGAGCAGGCGATACTAGGACTAGATTGATTTTAATTTTTTTTCTTTTCCGTGAAGTGATTTCGAAGTTCAGATCACAGCCATGGCAGAACTTACTGTAGCAACACTTGGACACAATCACCCACTTCATCTGCAGCCTTCAGACACACCTGGTATAGCATTGATCACAACAAAGCTCACAGGACCTGAGAATTATGGTCTTTGGAGCAGATCAATGAGATTAGCACTGTTGGTGAAGAACAAGATAGGCTTCATAGACGGAACTTGCTTGAAGAGCATGTACAAGGATGAATTAGCGGTTCAATAGGAAAGGGGCAATGCAGTGGTTCTCTCATGGATTAGTAGCACAGTAGCAAGCAATATGTTGACGAAAATAGTATATGCATCGAATGCAAAACGAGTTTGGGAAGATTTCAAGAAGAGATTCGACAAGTCTAATCTCACTAGGATCTATCAACTCTGGACAGAAGTGGCCACATTAAAGCAAGGTACAGATTCTGTGACAAATTACTATTCTAAATTGAGGGATTTATGGGATGAGTTTGACGTATTGGTACCCTCACCCTCATGTAAATGTGATGATGCTAAGCCTTATGTTAAACATCTACATCAGCAAAGATTGATGATGTTCTTTATGGGTTTAAATGAGTCTTTCAGTCATGTGAGAAGTGATTTGTTGCTGAAAAGTGAAGTACCTAGCATTAACCAAGCCTATGCAACTGTAATTCAAGAGGAAAGTCAAAGACTATTAGGTGTAGTGGATTCAAACAAAGAGCCACTTACCATGATGGCAGGAAGGGGACAAGGAGAAGGATTCAAAGGGAAGAAGGTACTAGGCAATTGCAATACTAGATGTGAGATTTGTGGTTTCAAAAATCATGTAACAGAAAAATGTTACAGGCTGGTAGGTTATCCTTCTGACTTCAAGAGCAAGAGGAAGCAATCAGATTCTAGTGGATCATACCAGAACAACACTGAAGGTTTTAAGTCGACTAGTTCCTACAACAATACTGGATCTTACAACAGTAATGCTTACAACAACAATGACAATTTCAAGCCATATGCTAACAATGCTTCAGTGGATAAACAGAAGCAGGATTTTGAATTCACCAAGGAAGAATACAATCAAATGAAGAATCTATTACACAACAGAACCAAGTGACTGCAAGGCTAGCTTGATAGGTAATGTTTCTTTATAGACTAAATCCTCTGCATATGACTGGATAATTAATTCAGGAGCTACTCATCATGTTGCTTGATATGAGGAGCTCATGCATGAGTTGAAAAGCACAAGGAATGAACACTCTAGTACAGTTCAATTGCCAACAGGAAGCAGGGCTCAAGTGAAACATACAGGCAATTCAGTCATTTTTGGAAATCTGACACTGAAGGATGTACTTCATGTACCTGATTTTAAGTTCAATTTGCTCTCAGTGGCAAAACTCACCAATGAATTATCTTGTAGTGTGAGTTTCTTTCCTCACTTTTGTGTATTGCAGGAACTTTACAGTGGCAAGGTGATTGGGATTGGTAAAGAGGTCGATGGTCTATACTTACGACAAACTGCTATTAGAGAAGCAGTTAATTCAGCTTCAACATCAATAAAGGATGCAAGTTTGACTGATTTGTGGCACTTCAGACTTGGGCATCTATCTGTCAAGACCATGGAACGAATACCCTATCTTAGGAAGCACCTCAACATCACCACACACAGTGGCTGTCAGATATGTCCAGTAGCAAAATAAAGTAGATTGAGTTTTCTTACAAGTATTTCTAAATCAACTCATGTTTTCCAGCTTTTTCATTTCGATCTTTGGGGACCTTACAAGGTTCCCACCCATGATATGAAGCAATACTTTGTGACAATTGTTGATGATTTGAGTCGATTTACTTGGCTTTGTCTAATTCAGCACAAATCAGATGTGCACATTATATTGAAAGATTTTATGTTGATGGTTAATACACAGTTTGGTGTTAAAGTACAGATTGTAAGAACTGATAATGGCACTGAGTTCTTTAACTCTAAATGCACTGTTTTGTTTTCTTCTCTTGGAATAGTTCATCAGAGTTCTTGTGCTTATACTCCTCAACAAAACAGTGTTGTTGAAAGAAAACATAGACACATATTAAATATAGCCAGAGCACTGAAGTTTCATAGTGAAATGCCTATCCAATTTTGGGGAAATTGTGTTAAAACTGCAGCTTATCTGATAAAAAGAATGCCTACAGCTGTTCTAAAAGGGAAGTCACCATATGAACTTCTATATAAACGGGCACCTAATCTAGAACATGTGAGGGTGTTTGGATGTCTGTGTTTTGTATCAGTTTTGCCAAGGAGAGATCAATTTGATCCAAGGGCAAAAAGATCAGTCTTTATTGGGTACTCAGAGACACAAAAAGGGTACAAAGTCATGTATTTGGAGACTCATGTCATATCTGTAAGCAGGGAGGTTACCTTCATGGAGACTTCATTTCCTTTCAAGGATTCTATCATAAGAGAGGTATCATCATTCACAGATCATAATGTTCCTATACAGATGGACATGTTTGATCATGCAAATGCTAATATATCTCCAAGTTCTGTCGATTCTATTGAGGAACATGTTATTCCTTTGTATTCAACAGTTGAAGAGACACTAGTCAATCCTGTACAGTCAGAAGTTGAGCATGCTCCTTCTTTTGAGAGTAATATGTTGGATCCACAACATGTTGATGTCACAAGTGATGATGATCCTGCACCAGCTAGAAGGACTGCCAGAGCTTCTAAGCCTCCTCTTTGGCATAAGGACTACTTAGTTCCAACTAAGTCCAACATGACTTGTTTATATCCTATTGCTTATAATTTGTCCTATGAACTTTTGACACCATCCTATCATAGCTATATGAAGGCATTCTCAGTTATAGTGGAACCCACCAGCTTCGAGGAAGCTTCCAAACACCAACAATGGGTGGATGTAATGCAGTGTGAAGTAGCTGCCTTAGAGCAAAACAATACTTGGGCAATAGTGGATTTGCCATCTGGTAAACATCCTATTGGTTCAAAATGGGTTTATAAAGTTAAACTTAAGGCTAATGGTGAGGTGGAGAGGTACAAAGCTAGGTTGGTTGCCAAAGGCTATAACCAACAAGAAGGGTTGGACTATCATGAAACTTTCTCCCCAGTGGCTAAAATGGTCACTGTGAGAATTGTGATTAGTGTTGCAGCATCCCATGGTTGGCCTCTTTTCCAAATGGATGTCCATAATGCTTTCCTTCAGGGTGATCTCACTGAAGAAGTGTACATGGACTTGCCTCAGGGGTTTCAGAGGCAGGGGGAGAACAAAGTCTGTAAACTATTAAAGTCTCTATATGGCTTGAAGCAAGCTTCTAGGCAATGTAACCTTAAGCTAAATGAGGCTCTAGTTATTGTTGGCTACTCTCAAAGTTCCTATGATCATTCTCTCTTCACAAAGAGAGTTGGAAGTGATATTGCAGCAATGTTGATCTATGTAGATGATATTCTCATAACTGGAAATAGCAGTGCTCTAATTCAAGATCTAAAGGCCACATTACATAGTAACTTCAAAATGAAAGATCTTGGTGATCTAAAATATTTTCTTGGTATTGAAATACTAAGGTCCAAAAATGGTATTGTTCTCAACCAAAGAAAGTATGCGCTAGAGTTGATTTCAGACTGTGTCTTGGAGGTTCAAAGCCAGTAAGTACACCACTAGAGGCAGGTGTCAACCTGACTACTGTTGAATATGATGAAGCTATTCCCAAGACAGATGATCCTTTATACTCAAATGTTACTGCATATCAGAGACTAATTGGTAGGTTGTTATACTTGACAACTACTAGGCCATATATATGTTTTGCAGTACAAGTTTTATCTCAATTCATGTAAAGACCTAAGGTGTCTCACTGGGAAGCTGCATTAAGATTGTCTAGATACATTAAATGATGTCCAGGACAAGGAGTACTACTCACTAGTGAAGCTAGCAATCAAATGGAGGCATTCTGTGACTCAGACTGGGCATCATGCCCAAACACAAGAAGGTCAGTGACAGGGTATGTAATCAAGCTAGGGGATTCACTGATTTCTTGGAAATCCAAGAAGCAACATACAATCAGTAGCAAAGTTCAGCTGAAGCTGAGTATAGGAGCATGGCAGCTGCAGTATTAGAAATATCATGGCTACTTGGAGTGCTAAAAGAACTTAATGTGAATGTGATAATCCGTGTAAAATTGTACTGTGATAGTAAGGTTGCAATTCAAATTGGAGCTAATCCTATTTTTCATAAAAGGACCAAGTACATTGAAATTAATTACCATTTGTGAGGAAAAAAAATTCAAAAGTGGAATGATAAAGACAGAGTATATCAACACAAAGGAACAGTTAGCAGATCTTCTCACCAAAGGACTGGGAACTACTCAACATCATGGACTGCTAGACAAGCTTGGAGTCTTCAATGTCTATAGAAATTCAAGCTTGAGGGGGAGTACTGGAATTACATAGTCCAATAAGTAATTGTGGTAGTTAAGTCTGTTAGAAGTCAGAAAAGTAGTTAGGCCACTTGTAGTTAGTTACAACTAACTACAGCTCTTAAAATGTGATTATGCAGCATAATATGATTCCTATAAATAGAAACTATAAAAATGTATTCAGTGAATGATTAATAATATCTTTTCTTTCTTCTTTCTCTAGATTCTTCTATCTTTCAATTGTTATTTCCATTAGAGTTGCAGAGATCTGCAACAATGGAGCTTAGCTCCATGATTCTATGAAATCTATTAGTCTTTTTATTTCTATTTAATTTATTTGTGTTTTACAACAAGTTCTCTAATATATTGAGTATAGAGGAAGAAAATAGAAATGGATTGACCAACTGGTTCGAATCCTCTTTACACACAGATGACTAATAGAGTGGTTCGAGTCCTTATTAGTCATTAGATATGGAGTCTCTTCTATTCAGCATTTTATTATTCCGATATAAGATTTTTATAAATTTGTATTTAATCGAACTTCTGTATTATTGAGATTGTAGTAGTATACTAACTGTTTTTCAAAATTACTTGTATCAAAAATGAGTGTTCAAATTTTGATTCATTCAGAGAAGAAAGGTGAAGTTTGTGAGAGAAAATTGTGAATGAAGACACAGTCTCCAGAGCTGCTACAATTACAATGACATGGAAGAAATACGCAGGGTTTGCGTTTCTTTACCCTCATCATCTTCTAAAATCTTCTGCACTTTCAGTTTTAAGTAATGCTATAAATCCAGTTCAACTTCATCATCTTCAAAAATATTCATCTTCGCCTTTGCTTCCAGTCAATGTCCAAGTCCTTCATGCCAAGAATATCAAAAATGGGTCTGCTCGCGACTTATCTATCAGTAACTATGTCTTAAATCTTTACACAAAAAGTAACCATTTAGCCTCTGCACAGAAGCTGTTTGATGAAATTCGTCAAAAAGATGTTCGAACTTGGACGATACTCATATCGGGTTTTGCTCAATTTGGGTTTAATGGAAATGCATTATCGTTGTTCATTAAAATGCGAAAAGAGGGTGTTGTTATTCCTAATGAGTTCACTTTATCTAGTGTTTTCAAGTGTTGTTATAGTGTTAGTAACGGTCTTAGATTAGGAAAGTCCATACATGGCTGGATTGTTGTTACTGCTGCAGTTGATTTGGATGTTGCTTTGGAGAATGCTATACTTGATCTTTACGTTAAATGTGAGTCTTTGGATTATGCTAAATGCGTCTTTGAACGGATGAGTGATAAAAATGTCGTATCTTGGAATATAATGCTGGCAGGGTATCTCGGTACAGATGATATGGCGACAAGTGTTGAACTCTTTAAAATAATGCCTGAAAAGGATGTTTCAAGTTGGAATACAATCATTGATGGACTTTTGCAACATGGGTTTGATAGGGATGCCCTTAAGCTCCTACGTCAAATGCCCTTAGATGGGACTTCTTTTAACAATGTTACGTTTTCTATATCATCAGCGTTGATGTCTTCGCTTAGAAATCTTGAATTAGGAAGGCAAATCCATGGTAAAGTGATGAGGTTGTCAATGTACAAAGACACACTTGTAAGGGCCTCGTTAATTTTTATGTACAGCAAATGTGGTCAGATGGAGAAGGCTTCTAGGATTTTCCAAGAATTCCGTCAAGGTATTGTTGAAGTACAACATTCACATTCTGTTCCGTGGAGTACAATTATATCAGGTTATATTCACAATAGCATGCTGAAAGATGCTTTACAAGTCTTTAGCTCCATGGTACGTGATCAATTGGAAGTTGATGTTTTTACACTCTCAAGCATTGTTAGTGCTTCTGCAAGTAGTGGGCTTTTGGAACTTGGCTGGCAGATTCATGGCTATGTCCAAAAACTTGGACACATAAGTGACATATTTTTGATTTCAGCAATTATTGACATGTATGCCAAATGTGGAAAGTTAGATTCTGCTCAGTTGTTTTTTGAGCAAACCCAGACTCGGAATATTGTGGTATGGACTACTATGATAAACAGTTATGCTATACATGGAAAAGGATCTGATGCTGTTCAGCTATTTGAGCTTATGCTGAATCAGAGGATTGCACCAAATGAAGTAAGTTTCATTAGTGTTTTAACTGCGTGTGGTCATGCAGGTTTGGTGAAAGAAGGATGCAAGTATTTTAGGTTGATGAAACAAGTTTATGGCATCAAGCCTGGTGTTGAACATTTCTCTTGTATGGTTGATCTTTTTGGCCGAGCAGGTTGTTTAGATGAGGCTTGTGATTTCATTCACGAGAAGGGCATCTCTAACATGTCTGAAGTTTGGAAGGTACTCTTATCTTCTTGCTTGGTGCACAAAAATGTAAAGATGGCAAGACATGTTTCTGAGAAATTGCTACAACTTCAGCCAAGTGAACACAGTCCTTACATTCTGTTGTCAAATACTTGTTCAGAGCATGAAAATTGGGATGAAGCATCAAAATTAAGGGGTTTGATGCAGGAAAGGAAAGTTATGAAACATCCGGGTCAATCATGGACTTAGTTGAAGAATGAAATCAAGAATTTCACATGGTTGTTATAAGGAAAAATCAGCAAGAAAGTTAAAGATTTATTGAAACAACCTTCCGTGCAACTGAAGACACACACCTCTGAAAGCGAGAATGTGAGATGCAGAAGAGGAAGAGAAGAGCAGACACATGGATACAGCTTTGGATCACCAGATGTATTATTTGCAGCCCCCCCCCCCCCAACCTGAACTCTAGTGCATAAGTTTGATGCATACGTAACAGTTCTAAGGCTGCATTCACAGATTACCAGTAAATAAAGCTGGTTATAGTTAGGGAACATGGATTTAATTTCTTTATTTGATATACTTTGGTCATGTTACTATTTTTTTTTTTGAGTGACCTAGAACAACAATTGATCAGTTATGACTATGTGCAATATGTAGTCACAGTTGCCTCAGATTGTCGGACTAACTTCAACTGACATAGCAGAATCTAACTAGAGGTGATTACATATCCAGTGAAATCCCACAAGTGAGGTTTGGAGAGGGTAGAATGTACGCAGACCTTACCAATACCTCGTGGATTGTGTTTGACATAGTATGAAAATCATGTGACTTTATGCTTTCTGTTTTAAAATGTTGTGTCTTTAAATCCCAGTAGTCATATTTGTGGAACCTTTAAATCCACTAGAGTAACTTCTTTTTGGGGATAGTTTGTATCAGGGTGTCTTTTACTATTCTAAGTTTTCAACAGTAAAACATGTTCAAGTCCATTTACATTAGCACCACTGATATCCAGAAACCATATTGATGAATGTCTTCTTTTCCAGGTAGCAACTCTCAGTTTTCTCCACCTCATTGGAAATTCAGTGTTCTAAATACATATATGTGTACCTTTTCGAGAACTGTAATTTTTAGATGATGTTATTGTGTCCTTTCACTACCAGGTGATGCTGTCAAAAGAGGATGCCCATGAAGATTTAAATTGAACCTGAAGGGTTAGAAATTCACAATCATGTGCAGTAAGTCATTTCTACGAAAATCGGAACTTCAATTTCTAATTTCTGTCGAGAAATCTCTTATTCTGCTGTATGAAGATGTTAATATATTTAGGAATAACATTTTATTTGATGTCTACATTCACAACCCATGTAAAATTAGGCCAAGAGTTGAGCTTTACTTGTACGAGACTTTGTATATGCCACCCTAATTGGATTGTACCACTTTTTAATGACGCCTAAAGAACTTCTCAACTTGAGTTTGAAAGCGCAAAAATATGGTATAAGCCTCATATTTGTAATTCATAGGAAATAACCATGTAAATTTGCTAAAGTCACCAATGAAAGAAACATATTCACAAATTTTATTGATTGTTGAGAAGGATCCCATACTCTGTGGACAATTTAAGAGGATAAGGAATGCTAGAACCGAAAATCAAAATTTGGTAGTTTATGACTCTTTCCATATGAATTGACTTGTTGGAGTTCATACTGCATTAAGTTTGTCTTTAGTGTATTCAACAATGAATAAAGATACATCATTATGGAATACTCCTAATTATTAGAAGTAAATAGTTAAAAAGTTGAAACCAAAGTAGAAAGAAGATAAAAGGTAGAAAAAATAAATAGTACCAAGGAGGATAAGAAACATTCATTGTCCACTTATTAAAAGTGATTTAATCAATGCAATAAGTTACAAATAAAAAACAACTTCTTGCCTATGCTATTCAAAGCAAAAAAAGAAGGAATTTATATTCCCCTTGGATAGAAGACCAGCCAATTTTCTCTTCAGTTGTTTCAACTCCTCGATCCCTTTCACATATAAATGTCCTTCTCGTAATTTTTTTTTAAGCTAAAATCCTCACTCTAACTCAAAATGTTAATCCTACAGGAAAGAACTTGACAATTCTTTGCCATAAAAGATCAGAGTTAGGAGAAAAAAGTTATTATGAAATCATAATTATAAATATTTACACGGAATAAGGTTTTGGAAGAGGCATATCCTTGATTATTCCACACAAGACATCATTGTCTGGCATGTTGTATTCATCTTTCAAATCTCTTTTTGGAGAAAGGGCGCTAAAGTAAAGTTGTTGCCCCAAGTATTGTCTTTCCAATGAGTTGGATCTCAGGTTCCAAAGACCAGCATTATCAAGAGTGGTCATTATGGCTGCCCATGAGTTAGGATAAACTTGGATGGTATTCCTGGATACTGCATCAAGCAAATTGTAGTTCTTCCTCTTCTCTGGGGTCCATTTTCCAGGTTCAATCCTGCATGCACAAGGTAAGTTAATTATATCACTATTGCAACACCCATGATTTCAACTTAACAAGTTCAATTTTTAATATTCCAGCATAATACTCATAACTAAAGGCACTCACGCAACAGCGAAGAAGGAGTATCCGGCCAAGTGAAAAGATTGAACACTCTTTTCATGGTTCTCAAAGATGATCTCCACATAGTTACGGTAAATGACTTTAACTACATTGGGTGCGAGTGTGATCTTCTCTTCTGCTTTCCCAGCTGGAGGTTCATATTCATCCTTCATAAGGTCATATTTGAAGACCTTATCTTCAACACCATAGTATTCAGCCAACTTAATTGGGGTTGTAGGGTTCACATGTGAGATACCATTGAGGGCATATCGGAGCTTTCCGTCCACTGTCCCAGCTGTATTCACAAGTTTGATGGTGCGTGTAATGTTGATTTGACCATAGTGGTATGATCCTTGTGGATTAGGTCTAGCTGCACTTGCCGTTAAATTCCAACGGAAAGAGCGAAATTGGTTGAGTGACCAGGCCCAACCAATTGGGGCTTTTGGCAACTCTGGTGAGGCAGGGCCCTTGCCATTAGTGTAACGGATTATGGATGTAGCAGTGTGGGGTTCCTTGGTGAATCGCGTAGAGGCCACTAGGAGGTAATCCTTGGGATCTTTATCAGCAGTCACTAAGACAGAGACGCATTGTCCCAAGTGAATATCTAGTGAATCATACATGTTTTGCACAACGTGAGATCCTTCTATTTCCACCAATTTCATGGTATGCCCTTGGATTCTAACATTGATGGAATCCTTGCTACCTGCATTACAAAACCTATACCTATATGTCTTTCCAGGGGTCATAGAGAACATTGGCTCATCTTTTCCATCGCCTTTTCCACCTTTTCCATTGATGATTACTCCATCAGGCCTTCCCATCGAGCGCCCACTGTCTAAAAACTTTCTCAATTGAGTATGACTTTTGGTGTACCAATCACTCACCAATACGAAGAACTCATCGGCAGGGTTAATATCAAATGGGATGGGAATCAATGCACGACTATGGACACTTAATCCACCATATCCACCAGCTACTCGATGCAAAGCTGTGGTGGGGTAATAAAAAAAGGTTCCAATTTGATCCTTGACCTGGAAATGGTATGTGAAATTGCCCCCTGGAGGAATGGGACAATTGGTGCCAAGGGTACCTTCTTGCCAAGAGTTTTTCCTCTGTTGGATGCCATTCCATGTGAAAAGGAATGGCTCATCCAACTGGTTGAAGACATTGACAACAATGTTATTATTGGATGTGCCATTTATTACAGGTCCTGGAAATTTATCATTGATCAAAATAACTTGCTGAGGAACACCAAGAGGAGAGATGGTACCATAAGTCACTTTCCATTCAAAGGTCAAAGTAGGATCTCCTCCTTTCACTTGTGATGTTGAAAGACACAACACCATCAACACAAGACCAAATCTCAACTTTTCCATCTTATCTTTTCGGCTTTTTTTCTATTTTTTTCTCACTTTAATTTTAATAGAAACAATAAAAAGTGTTCAAAGAAATGATTGTGCATTATGTTGAGAATGACTAACCTTAAACTTTTTATTTATTAAGTGGTGTATGTGAGGTTGTTTGGTGATGTAAGATTAGTGATTGATTCTTGTCCAAACAAAAATTCCCGTAAAAGTTTCAACACTTGTCCGCATGCATCGTTTGCTCAATGGTATTTGCAATTGTCTGTTATAACATATAATAATAAAAAAATGTGAAGTTCCACTTATTTCTAGAGAAAAATATAAACACCATATGTTATGAATATATTTAAGTGCGCATTCTTTTTCTTAGACAAATAAAAATAAAAGTTATAGTTCCTTCTTGACGTTTATAAAGAAAAACAACATGCATCATTCATTAGAACTCTTCTTAATATTCAAATTTTGGCACATGATTTAAATTTGTTAATTTAAAATTGAATTCAAATGGCAAAGATAATAATTTTTTTTTACCTAGAAATATGTATGTCTATTTTAATATCCTACAAGGATACATTAGAAAAAATAAAGTACCTAATTTCTTTTAAAATAGTCACTCTACATCTATCCATCTATATCTATACTAGAATAATATTGCTGATTCTTTTGTAAATATTTAATGTGGATCGTCATTTATATATATCTTATTCACAGAAACCTATGAAGATGATCAATGAAAAAAATTATTAGTTAAATACAATAATGTATATATTTATTTTAATTTGATGAGGTTCAATCATGTAATTTGTCGTACCTCACTAATATTACCTTATATATGATATTTGTTGTGTATTTTTCTTGTCATCTAACCAGGTTTGCTTTGCACGTGTATTCCACTTAATCTGTTTAGATGTCATATGAACATGTGGAGAGCAACCACATTTTATTTTTTAGAACTATTAATGTATATTAATTTTTATTTTATAAGTTATAACATAATAAATGACGTTCTTTTTGTTGGCTTTCATATTTGACTTCTCCATTGTCTATGTACATAAATCAAAGATTATCATCTGACTGTCCATAATTAATTAAGAAATGTTTCCTTTTTTTTAATTGAAAAAACTAAAAATTAAAATGGAAGAATATATTTTATCCGTGATATTATATAATCACATGTTTATCTTATAACCAACAAAGATATAATTCATATACTTGTAAACAATTTTCAATTTATTAAACTAAGCATGATTCGTCCAAGGAAAAATAACAACACCGTGTTATCACATAATAATATGAAAAATTATTGGTCAAAAGTTAATATAAGAAAAAATGAAAGATAGAAATAAATTAATGTATGAGAATTCATAATATTATAACTAAAAAATATAAAAGAGTATGAATAACATTTGCAATAATTAGTAATAACTAAGAGAATATATAATGTTATAACTAAAGAATTAATGTGCAATGAATGAATTTTTAATAAATTTATAATTACATAAATATGACTTTTAATTAATGTTACTATTTTTTTTTATAGTTATTGAATTTTAATTTAGTGTAGAGACAAAATAAAAATGTTTATTCGATATTACTGAAAAGAAAATTTATTTTGTTAATGATAAATTTTAAATGTTTCATATATATTAACTGATGTGATTTTTCTTTTAAAAAAAATAGAACTCAGAAAATTTTAAAATAATATATTTCAAGACACACACTAATGAAAAAAATTATCTCATAAAAATTAGATATTAAATAATTTATAAAAATTATTGACATAGTGAGTTTATCATTTTATCCCTATTAATTATGAAGTGGAAGGATTAAAACTTTAAGATTTTCAAGAAATTGTACCTTTTCCAAAGTAATTAATTGAGGGTATAATAGGTAAAATTATTTTTTCCTTTCTTGATTCGTTAAAATGGACAAGTAATTAGGGATAACTATAAAAGAAAAAGGGGACAAGTAATTAGGGACATAGAGAGTAGTAAATTAGTAGAACAAAAGGACAATGTTTACATAGTAATAATGATTTTTAAGTAAACTTCATGACAATCTTAATCACATAAGTAACATTGATAAATAAACCCATTCTTATGTCTTGAGCATCAAAAAAATAACTCGTCAACTCTTCTGAAGTTTTATAGTTTTGAAAAGATATATTCAGAAACATATATCTAAATCAGAAGAGAAATTGTTAACAAAAACAAGTGAATTTAGACTGCAATAAAAATTAAACTAATACAAACTCCACTGGCACATTACAAGTCATGAACTTTTATTCGTTGAAAATACAAAGATATTAAGAAATAGTAAATCAATAAAACAGAAGGGCAGTGTTTATATAGTAATAAGTAATAACCATTTTGAAGCAGACTTCCTGACAATCTAAATCACATAAGTAGCATTAATAAATAAATTCATTCTTTTGTCTGGACATAAAAAAAAACAAATTGTGACAATACTCAAAATCTTGAGAAGTTTGTTAATTTTGGAAAAAATATATTTAGAAGCATGTATCTACATCACAAGAGAAATTGTTAACAAAAACAAGTGAATTATACTACAATAATAAGTAAACTAATACAAACTTCAACTGACGTTATTACAAGCCATATAAATTTTTCTTCGTTGAGAATACTTACATATTAAGAAAAAGTAAATCAGTAAAATTAAAGGGCAATGTTTATATAGTATAACTATTTTGAAGCAAACTTCTTGACAATCTGAATCACATAAGTAGCACTGATAAATAAAATAATTCATTTGACTTGAGTATCAAAAAAATAAATCGTGACAATTCTGTAACTCTTGAGATGTTAATAACTTTTGAAAAAAGATATTCAGAAACATATATCTACATCACAAGAGAAATTGTTAAGAAAAATAAATGAATTTAGACTATATCATGTTAGCTCCATATATTGGAACATTACATACTAATGTATATACTAAGCAAAAAAATAATTATTATATCATTAAATTTATTTTCCTCAAGTGCTCGAGGTTAAGGAATATACCCTCTTAGGATAGAACAATTTACTTCATCGGAATAGTGGTATCTTATATTTCGCTGAATTTCAAACTCACTCAAAGACAATAAATCACACAATTTTTTTTTAAATGCAAGAATAATAATAATAGAAGATAAAAAAAATTGTGGTTTAAGAATGAAAGGGAACTCCTCTATTTATAGTCAACAAATGGTATTATGAACAAGTGTTTTTATGTCTTATCTGAAAAGTTATGACCTTTCCGAGAAGTCACAACCCTTTAGAAAAGTCACAACTTATTGAAAAAGTCACAACTCTTTATGAAATCACAACTCATCGAAAAATCACAACCCTTTAAAAAAAAGTCACAACTTATCAAAAAAATTATAACTCATCGAAAAAGTCACAACCTAAGTTAGAGATATTATAGTAATTTAACATTCAAGTTAGGAATTTATGCTTTTAAGGTAATATAGATTTATCTATTTTATATTAAAATCATGACGGTCCTTAGAAAAGTTGATTGAACTTTTTGCCTTTTATTAAAAGCTTCTACAATAAATAAAATTTCCATATATTATTTTCCTTAAATTATTATTTAATTAATTTTATAAATGTCAATATCTTATATATTCTACTGAGTTTTCCACTTAAACATACTATGTAACTAAACTATGGGCCCCGATGGTCGGGAATAACAATATCTAAAATATCAATAATTTATTAGTGATACAAAGTTTGTTAGATCCTCATAAACAAAACTACGGGTATTCAAAATTCAAAAATCATCGTATGTATCTTGGAGAAAGCCAGATCTTTCAAGACGATCGTCCCTTAGTCATTACGGTCATGACATGTATAACAATAAGTCGTCATGTTAACAAAGATATACGAGGAAGAAAAATGAAGTATTTGTTGATCGATAAGGCCACTACTGAAGATATACACATACTTATACTGCCAAGCCTATGGGCTGAAGATCGTAAGCTAAGGAAAGAAACTATGAGTATTGTATCCACAATAGACTCTAAGAGTGTCATAAGCATTGTAATGTCCCATTTCTTATGATTTTCCTTTTAATTATGAAATGACCATTTTGTCATATTCCATAGCATTTTCATACTTAATTTGTGTTTCGGTAATGGTTGGTGTGTCCCCCGATGCGATCGGATGTGTTTTTGGTGATTTGACCCCTAGAATTCTTGATAGGATCGACTTTGGTCAACATTTTGAGTTCCAAACATCGGATGAGAATTTTTTCAGTTCCATCTCTTCCGGAATGTTGAGTGTGAGACAGGATAGTGATTGGTTAGCTTTTCGAGGCCTTGGGTTGAGTTTTGAGTGTTTAAGTAAGAAGTTAATTTTTTAGTCTTAAGAGTGGTTCGGGAGGGTATTTCTATCATTTGACCTCTTTTCAGAAATTTGACTATTCCATTGAGTTTGGAATGTCAAATTTAGAGGGATATAATTATGTCTACTTTATTTTTATCGGACGCCAAATGATTCCCGAGGATTCATTCTGAGGCTTTATATTGAGTTTGAGTTGCTGGTTTTCAATTTTCATTGCAGGTCATTTTATACCTTCACGCGCGATTGCGACCCTCATCTCGCGATCACAATCTGTCTTCTTCATGAACTTAGTGATCGTGACCCATTGGGTACATGTTCGCAATAAACCCCCTTTTCTCTAGTCTTTGTGACCACAAACAAGAGGTCTCACAATCACAATATATTACCTTTCATGTCTTTTGTGATCGCGAGAATTAATGGTTCGCGATCGCGATAGGTACCTGAACATAACCCAAATTTTGGATTTTACCAAAAATTCTCATTTTCACCATTTACAAACCCTTGGGGCTTTGGGAGGCAATTCTTGCTTGCTTCTTAGTGATTTCCTGTGTGGGTAATCTCCCTTTTATTATTCTGTATCAATTCTTTCAAGATTTATCTTCCAAAATACTCTTTTAAACCTTGATTTTTAAATAATGAATTGTGGGGTTTCCCCCCCTAAATTTGTAAAATTGTATTTTCATGATTTGGAACTCATTCCTTGACAGATTTTAATTGGATTTTTACCACGGACTCCTAATACATTGTAGAACTTGATTTTCAACTAAACATATGATTTTAGCCTTCTATTTTTTTGAAGTCATTCTTGGACTATTTTACCTGTGTTTCAAATCCTATCAATATGCGTATCTTTGCTCTCATTTTGATGAACTCTTTTCATTCTTGATAGTTAATGATCGTTCTGGTGATCGAGTGGCTGAGGAAGTTCTTTATTAGAGTTGTTCTAGTGAAGTTTCGGCCTTGAGGTAGGTTTAAATATCCTTCTTTTAGATTGAGAGAAGTAATTAACCTTTCTTAGAGATTCAACTCTTAAATGAGAGTCTTAGAAGTTGGTAAGTGATGACCTTCATATTTAGTTCATATGATGTTTAATTGTGATGATTAACCTGTGTGGAGACTTATGATTGGGTCGATCGGGGCTATCGACTATTAGTGGCTAGTACGGAGTTCACATCCGAAGCTGTATCATCTAAGCCTGATCCTACCCTACCATCCGAACTTGTTAAATCAACAGCTGGAATTGAATGAATCAGTGGTGGGTCTATTCTCGTGACTTGAATTCGCTGATTTCCTGTTTATATTTACTTGCGCAAGAATTGAAAATCGTTTCCAAGAAAACTTCATTAGAATTGGATGTGTTAAGCATATAACTAGCGTTCCTTCTGAGCCAGGATCAAACTCTTCTTTTGACCATGATTGAGCCCTGCAGTGGTAGAACCTAGTGAACCAGACATACGATTGGAAACCTGAATAGCCCTTTTTTTTTGAGATTTTGAGGATAGATTTTTATTGTACTATACCATCTATACCCAAAGAAGTAAGTAGAATTCTCATCCCAGTGTCTGTAATTATTGCGGAAATTCTATGATATTTGGGTAATTTCCCAAGAGAGGTTGTATGACTTATCCTTATTTTGACATTGGATGCCCGAGTTAGGGAATTGAGTTGATTTTTGAGCATTTTCTAAGTGGTAAAAACTGATTTCAAATGGATCCCTCAACTAATCCCTATCATTTGAGAATACATTTCATGACTTGTTGAGTTTGGGAACTTAATACTATTTGTAACCCTTAATGAATTGATTATGCCTTGGGTTGTATGTGTTTTGATGCATTTATCCTCATGAAGTATATTCATGTTTATAAGAATATGAGAAAGTGGAGAAATACTATCTTTTTGAGAAAAAAATGTGACACCTTACTCATATCCTTGACCACGAGCTAGGTGACAAGTTGATGAACATTGTCAAACATTGTGAAGATGATTAAGGAACCTTGGTGGTATGGATTACTATAATAGGGTAATGAATTAGGTATGACTGGTTGTAATGTTTGTGGCCATGTGGGATATGTTTCATGTGAATATTGAGTATAGGTGTTAGAGTAGGTGCTTGCACGGTCCAATGGGTAGATCATTGTCACGAATATAAGTAAGATGTCATATTTTCTTTCTAAAAATATAGTATTTCTCCACTTTCTCATATTCCCATAAACAATGATATGTTGGATGAGGATGAATGGATCACAATACATACAACACAAAAGTATTATCAGTTCATCAAGGATTTTGAATGACATAAAAATCTCAAACTTAACAAGTCATACAACATGACCTCAAATGACGGGGATAGTGGAGGAAACCATTTGAAATTAGTCTTTACCACTTAGACAAGTATTTATTTCATTTTAAGATGATTCAAAAATCAACTTAAAACCTTAATTCAGGAATCTCAATATCCACTATAACGATAATACACTGACTCTCACTAGGACAATTATTCAAATATCATAAGTTTCTAGCAACAATTAAAGGTACCATAGAAAAGGTACACATCACATGAACTAAATAAGAAGGTCCACATTTACCAACCTCTAAAACTCATACTATAGTTCATTTCATAGTTAACTTCCTAACAAACATCATTTACTCCTCTCTGTCCAAAAGAGGGATATACAAACCTACCTCAAACATCGAAACTTCACTCGAAAAACTCTATCAAAGAAACACTTCCTTCACAACACTATTGCAACCCAAAATATAGACTAGGCGTAACAGGGTGTATAGATCTCCAAAAGGCCCTACACAATCCACTTAGCATACATCATACAAGATAATAGAAATAAAAATTTCAAAAGAAATAGTTTTATATCATAAAAGAGTTTGACAAAGCAGAAGTCTAACATAGTCTCGACAAGACATCTATTACATCAAAGAAAGTGGTTGGGACATAACCCATACACCATACACAAATGTCTGAAACTGAAGTAAAAATGCATGTAAAAGTGTCTCGATCCGCGGAACATGAGGACTCACATATCTTTGAGTGCCAAGAGATTAACTAGCCACGAGTATGAGAGGTAGGAGCATCAGACCCTACATTAATGAAAAACTGTAGGCACAAGTATGCATTCGTGCATGGAACGTAGTAAGTGTGATATCAACGCATAAAAGTTAAGAAATCATGCTAAAAATGACTTTACATGACATGAATGACCAACCTAAATCATAAGATAAAAACTTAGTGGTCAATGTAAGCTTAACATCTTTAATACACTTGTGAGATACTTTGAAAGTGACCTTAGTTCATCATTATGGGATGTTAATCATTTAAAATACATATACCATGTGAGATATAACATGAAAAATGATATCTATTCCACACCAAAAAGATGTCCTTACTTGCCAAGGTAAGAATCATGAATATGAGATAAAGTGGATCCATTAGCTAGTTTCTATCTGGACAAATCCTATGGTGGAACATAATTATGTGACTTACGGATTGCTAGTAAAGGTCCATAGATACTAAACAAAAAGCTTCATACCAAAAGCCTGCACGATGCTAAGTAAAATCCCATAAAATAGTCATTAATAATATTCATGTTATTATCCATGGAATGAAACAATTAAGAAACCAATCAAAGCTAAAGTTATTAAGAATAACTCCTAAAACTTGATTCAACTTAGGTGATAAAACCTTTCAACCTTATAAATCCTTATGTGAGAAAACTTTTCATAATTATGTTCTTACTAGTATGTAAGAAAACATTTCACAACAATAATAACATTGATACTTTCATCTCAAAACATCCTCAAATCATTTACTTCTCTTTCATAGAAATATGCATATCTTTATAAATGTAACACCTTAGATTCAAAAGGAAGGAAAATGCAGTTTTTGGGTTGGTGTCTGTGTCTACGAGTCCCTTCTACGGATCGTAGGTGGCAACTATGGGAAATGGGAAACTAATTTTTTTCAAAACAAGTCCAATACCTATTTATAGTTCACCAGAATCGCCCGTCATTCCATTTACAAGTCCTAGATAGGTATCGTAGGTGACCCCCCAAACTTAAATGAAATTTTAAAGATTAAAATTGGTTCCAACGAATAGTATGTACAAACCAAAGGAAGACCTACGAATCATACACTGGATAAGAGTCTTTGATCATCATCTATGGTTTACCAGTACGGTCCATGAAGTACCGTGATCACACGGTGTTCTCAATGCATTTTGCTCAAGAGTTGTGTGTGTCTAGAGCCTTTTTGAAGTAGTTTTAACAAGTTTTGTGTCTTATTTTGTAGGAAAGATGTCTAGGTTGAAAACGCAGAAGGCAGCTGAAAAAAGTGCAGATTGAAACCTACAAAGGCCATTGACGGTCCATTGTCTCATCGACGGACCTAGGTGGTGACCGTCGCTGTGCAGTTCAAGCTAAGGAAGAAGATCGGGGAAATATGACTAAGTGTGGAACCACGAGAGAAAATGACGAACCATTGATTGGTTCAGAAAAGGTTCCAGTACCTGACTTCTTCAAAATTCTAAGTATGGAACGACGGAGGAGCATCGACAGAGCGTAGATGGATCGACGGACCG
This sequence comes from Solanum sitiens, assembly GCA_016801875.1. Lineage (NCBI taxonomy): Eukaryota > Viridiplantae > Streptophyta > Magnoliopsida > Solanales > Solanaceae > Solanum > Solanum sitiens. The sequence continues at coordinate 1,335,845 of JABWTJ010000028.1, forward strand.
TACTGCTGGTCCGTCGTTTGATTCAGAGAAGGTGTTATCCGGTGAAGAAAAAGTATTCCAAGTATGGACTAACAGAGGCAGTCGACGGATCTTCGTTCCATCAATGGTCCGTTAGTGACGTCGCTGATTGAAGCTACGTTTCTGGACAAAACTTTCTTTATTTTAATTCCTTTTTCTTTAGGACAATGTTTTCTGTAAATAGGGGATTAAAACCTCGTTCTCAGGGTTAGCTACTTTTATTATTGTTCTATTTTGTGTTGGAGATTATTGGTTGCAAACTTTGAGCAATTAATCAATTTTCGGATTTGGTTTGAAGATATTTTCTTGCAATTTCAAGTTGAATTTCTGGGTTTCTCCTTATTGTTGAGTAAGTTCATGATTTCTTCATTAAAAACTATGAATTGTGATCTTGCTTGCATGGGTTACGAAATCCATAACTTGGGTTGTGGGAACCATGGGTAATTAACAAAGTAAACCTAGAAAATTAGCATTTCTTAAATAGGTTCTTGCATGTATTGATAATTATTTCTTTTAGAAGTCTTTTTAACGAGTACACGCGTTAGAACTAGCCTTGTTTCTACTTGCCGGACCAAGGAGGTAGTTAATAAGAAAAGAATTATCAGCATAGATTTAGTGTCATACTATCTAATAAGCTAGTGTCAATTGGTGCGAGGTAATAACTAAGTTATACATCGATTATGATGTCTAATATGAGGTGAAGGTAAGGGTTAGTAGTTTATACACACGTAGCCGGACCAAGGTACGGGGTGAAATTCTCAAGATGTCGGACCAAGGATTTACAGAACATAACTTACCACTTTACATGCAAAACACTAGGAAAGAATTGTTATTGCTAGGAATACGGCGTTATGAACCTGTGGGGAACACATATACCCTAGTTAGTCTCTCAACTTGATAAAAACTCAATCTTTACTTTTGCTTATTTGTTAACATAGATTGCTTAAGGAGCTTGTTTTATAACCCCCCTCTTAATTACTTACTTTTGGAAAGACCTTGGCTAAATAGAAATAATAGTGACTTGAAGTTAAGTCTAAACCATTTTCAATGTGGGTTCGACCCCAACCTACTAGTTGGGTTCTCTACTTGATTATGACTGCTTATACTTCTTTAGGGATGTGTAATTTGAGCGTATCAAATTTTGGCACCGCTACCGGGGAATCTGGCTTTTAGATTAACTTCAGTTACATTATTGAAATTTAGTCAACGATTTCCTGATTTTACTTTCTCTTTTTGTTTTTGTTTCTTTCAGGTCTAACTCTACTGTATGCCAAGTACAAGGAGCCGAGGAGAACCACTCATCCCCTTTGATCCCAAACTTAACCGCACTTTGAGAAGGATGGACAATCAACAGAACCCAACCAATCTAGTTGACGGGGCATTCAAACAACCTCCATTACAGTTGAAGCACACAACCAAGGTCGTGTTGAGAATCAATTGGACAATGCTTTAAGGATGCAGCCTCCAGCCCCACGACTTCAGGATTACTATAGGGGCAACATTAACATTACTGACTCTGATAAACTTTTGTCCTACCCCCTTTGCCACCTGGACACATATTCATGGTGATGAGTAGCTTGATGCAGATGCTCATCGCGAGGGGTTTATTCTCGAGACTGCCGTCGGAAGACCCACATGCTCATATAGAAAAACTGAGGTCTGTGTGCAAAAATTGTGTGGGTAGACTAGACTTGGATATGAATGTCTTCGGGTTGCGAGTATTTCCTGTATCACTGACAGGAGATGCCTCCATATGGTTTACTGAGCTTCCCTACAACTCTATTCATACTTGGGATCAGTTAAGAGATGTGTTCTTGTCAAAGTACTACCCAGTGTCCAAGAAGCTTAACCACAAAGATAAAGTGAATAACTTTGTGGCGCTACCGGGAGAGTCAGTGAGTAGCTCTTTGGACATATTTACTGCCTTCATGAGAGGCGTCCCAAACCACCGCATTGATGATGAGTCGCTGAAAGAATACTTCTACAGAGGTCAAGATGATAACAATAAGTCAATGTTTGATACTATTGCGGGTGGTTCTTATGTGGAATGTACGTATGCTGAGATTGTAGAGAAGTTGGAAAAAATATCTCGCAACAACAAGGCTTGGAGCACTAGAAAGTCAGACACTGGGAGAAACACCTTTTCATTACAAGCTACAAACAACCCAACAACAAATGAGATGCTTGAAGAGTTAGCACAGATTAGAACTGAGCTTGAATTGGTCTTGAAACATGTGAGTGGAGGTGCAGATAAGGTAAACGCGGTGAACTATTTGACAAAACCACCACCACTGGTAGATGAGTATAATTATGATGAGGATGACTATGCAGTGAATGATCAGACGGGGGTTTCCGACCAAACGCCCAAGGCTCCAATCAGGAAAATTTGCATCAAGTTCAAGGAAACCAAGGAAAATTTGCAAATAGGCATGAAAACTTGTATCAGGCCAACCATACGAGACCCCGTTGACGGACCATCGATAGTGTCCGTCGACTGCACTAACCTAAAATTGTCTAAGTGTTAGATGACAAAAGTTACTACGGTCCGTCGATTCTGCACGTCTGTCATTTCTATCAGAGAAGTCTAATTTTTTTTCCTAATTGAATAATTTTAAGTGTCTGACGACGGACCCTATTGACGGACCGTCGATAGTGCCCATCGATCTGAATCTGCAGTACAGAGCTGTGTTGTTTATTTCTGACCTTTTTTCCACCTTGTGTGTTCTGAGTGTGTAGCAATGCTGCTTTGAGACTAACAAATACTCTACAGGTACTAATGACTCTCAATAAAGACATCGTCTATGCAAGGGGCAAGTCCAAGTCTGTTGCCCCATTCCGTCGAATGATTGTCGACTCCGACAATGAGCAAAAACCAGCTTATGTCCCTCCGGGTGCCAAAAACCCCTGCAGCTCTACGGGTCACAAGGGGAACCCCATGAAAGGTGACTCCCGGCGTAGTTATTGCCTCCCAGTCTGATGAGGAGCGCACACTGACCGACTCACCAACCGGGGCTGGTTCTAGTTTTGATGGGGACTTTGCTTCCGCCTCCGAGTCGGCCCAATCTTCTGGGTCAAATACAGCCATTGCCTCCGGTTCCGCCTCTCAGGGAGCCACTAGGTCAGAAGTCCATGACAACCAAACCTCCTATGATGAGGCTACCAGCTCGGAGTCTGCTCCTGCACCTCAAGCAAATAACCCAACACCTGTTGCACAGGAACCAAACCGTTGGTGCATCGATGGACAATATCAGGTGTACAAGGATGCCAAAATGCTGAATGAGAAGGGGGTGATAATGAGGCTAGTCACGGTGGAGTGTCGGGTCCTCACGGGGAGTTTGCACACAGTCCTCAACATGCACAGATTGTTCAACCTCCACAAGTTCGAGTGGATGGCTTAGAGTTTGGGATCCTATAGCGAGGAGATAGTCAGGGAGTTTTACGTCTCCTAGGTGGCTACTCTTAGAGGCTCCATAGATAGGCGGAAGAGACCTTTCAAATAGTACCTTCTCACCTCTATACTCGTCCGGGGCTGCCGGGTAGATATATCTGAGGCCACCATCCGCCGTTTCCTATACGGACCCACCACTAGCACTCAATGGGCCCCAACTACTCCAGAATTCGACTATAGGTTGGAGACTTTAAAGATAGGCGTATTTCAGAGGACCGCAGAACAGCGAGAGGCGGTTAAGATATGGTTGGCTCAACATTTGGATATCAATGGTGAGAGGGCTGACTGGCTGTTATATCCCCGAGGGTTAATCAAGAAGGTGATCCTCACCTTTGTGGCTAAGTTCTTCTGGTTTCTGGTCCGACACCGACTTTCGCCCATAAATGTCGATAATGTCCTCACATGGGATAGGGCAGTGCTGGTAGCAGCCATGGTAGCAGGGTTGGAGATAGACTACACTCGGGTGCTAATATTGGTAATACATGAGAGGGCTTTCAAGACCTCTACTACTTACCCCTTACCTTGTATTATCTTCCAGCTATGCAGGGAAGCTGGAGTGCCAATTTGGCACTGTGACACGCTTCGTAGCGCAAGGGGATAGTGGATATAGGCCTCATTATAGGCCTCATCAAGGATGAGGCCAATGTAGCGGCACCACGGAGAGGGCCTAGGGTCGATATGCCTCTATTGAGCGAGAATTTAGCGGACACAGTGGAGTTAGCCTTAGGGGCTGATCCTTCTACTTCAGAGTCTGCCGACACCACACCAGCTGATTCCACCCATGCCACCAGTCGGGCCCCTATCTCATCCCGATCCACACCCACATTGGTAGCACTGGTCCCTCAGAATGGGCGCAGAAGTTGGAGGCTCAAATGGCCACCCTACTACACCAAATGCAGCCTTGGATGGAGAAATTAATTGCTGAGGCCGAAGACCAAATTGAGAAGAGGGTGGCCCAGCAAACAAAGCAGAAAATTTGGGTGGTTCACCAACGCCTAGAATCCTTCGAGCTGTAGGTGCTAGAACGACCAGCCCATACTATAGACCTGTCTACTCTTCAGGCTGCGGTTGATAATTTGCACTCTAATGTGGATGCCATCTTAGAGATAAGAGGGACTGAGCCGGAGATTGTGCCCATCAAGCTAGCGAAGGATACAGTGCTAGATGCTCTATTCAAGCCTCCTGTTGAGCCACAGTCTAAGCAGCGGGCCTATACTAAGAGACACCATTCCATCCATTCTACTGAGGCCAATGATGAGGCCCGTGCACGAAAGAGAGAGAGGACGGAGTTAGAGTGGGCGATGAGAGATTTTTTGGATGATGAGGAGTTCCGGAGGCAGAGAGAGGTGGAGATGGATGCTGGGCATCTAATTCGGTACCGGCGACCGGTGAGAGGAGTACCATTGGTGGTGCGGAAATTGATGCGGGCACTACTGAGGGTGTCCCAAGTGATGATCTGGTGGGTTCCGGAAAACCGGACTCACCCACATGTTGATAGTTCTTTGGCTCTATGCGCCACAAGTTTGCTTCACCTACCACCCTATTCTTTTATTTTTATTGCATTGGGGACAATTGCAAATTTTTTTGGTGAGGTGGGGTAAAAGGAAAGTGAGTGGTTGGGTGAATTCTGAGTAACCCAACTCACAATCCTCTTTTGGGGTTTTCTTGCCTGTGTTCTTTTTCCCAAGGAGACTGTTTACTTTTCTGTTAAACTGGCACGTTGTAGTTTGTACAAGTATAAAAACATGAAACATAAAGCATGATGGCTGATAAAATGATACCCCATTCTGGATAAGTGCTTGCATGTATAGGTTACAATAAGTTAAATGTGTTGGCTCTAACCATGACATAGATAGACACCCATTGCATGACCTTCAACTAACATCTGAACTGCGAAAGCTGATAATCTGATAGTGTAATGATGTGCTAAAAGAGTGTGAGGAGATTTGAATGTTCTACAGTTGGTACCTAACTAGAACTTGCCCGCTCAGTCCTACGAAGGAAATCTGTGTTAGAAGCTAGAAAGTGACCATAGGCCCTTGTTCAAAATAGCCAATATCTAGCCTAAAAGAGGATAACCAAAGGAAAGAATTGCCCCTTTTGATCCAAATATGTTGAGCCTGAAATAGACCAAATTTATTTGATTCACCAACTCCCCTTCCCAGGGTCTAATGTTTTTGGCCCCAGTCCCTGCTTGGACATGTGAACCTTGACTTACGACAAAAGCCTAAGTTGAGGGTGGCTAATGCAGTAAGTGACCTCGTCTTGGCCCTAACCCAACTTCGGGTATTGTGCACCTCGACTCATGAAACAACCATGAGTTGAGGGTGGCTATTATGAGTGAGGACCCAAAAATATGTATGAAAAGAGGTGAATGTTGAAAAGAAAAGCTTAAGTGAGCAAAATATGTGATTTTAAGAAGTTATAAATTGATTGGAAAAGAAAAGAAAAAAATAAAAGAAAACAAAAGAAAAGAATTTTAAGAGAAAAAGATGCTAAATAAGTGAAAGTCGCATCCAAAAAGGGAGCAAAACAAAGAAGAAAGGAGAAGAAAAATAGGGTATCAAGAGGCAATAAAAAGAGGTAGGAAGCATAGCGGTAATGTCAAAGAGGGAAAAAGTCACTAAAAATGTACCCAAATGTACCATACCTGACCTTGAGCCTACGTTACAAGCCAAGAAAGCCCTACCGTGATCCTAGATTCTAGTATGGTGAACTTAAGCAGTGAAAATAAGGCAAGCCTATGGTAAAGAATACTCACTGTATTTGAACTTGTTCTTGAGCGTGAGTGTTGAACAATGATCCTTGTACCCAAATTCATAATCACTGTGTGGAAAATGAGGATGTCTTTTGAAGTGAGAGCACTAGTTGTGGTATCGGAAAGTTGGTACCTTGGTGAAAGGCAAAATGGTAGAGGTGTCTGGGCATGGTGAGTTCGTGGCATGATGTGATCCACATGAGTTAGCTTGTTGAATCTAAGAGAGTGAGCCTACGCTAAATCAAAGAAAGACTTGGGGTTGATAGCCATGTGATTGTGGGAGCTTAAAAGTGTATACTTTTGTACAAATGTTGTTTTGGGTCATTGTGTGTCGCTTGAGGACAAACAACGAATTTAAGTTGATAGTGTTGATGTACCGTGATCACACGATGTTTTCAATGCATTTTTCTTAAGAGTTGTGTGTGTCTAGAGCCTTTTTGAAGTAGTTTTAACAAGTTTTGTATCTTATTTTGCAGGAAAGATGTCCAGGTTGAAAACGTAGAAGGCAGCTGAAAAAAGTGCAAATTGACACCTACGAAGGCCATTGACGGTCCGTTGTCTCATTGACGGACCATAGGTGGTGACCGTGCTGTGCAGTTCAGGCTAAGAAAGAAGATCGGGGAAATCTATCTAACTGTGGAACCACGAGAGCAAACGAAGGTCCATCGATTGATCCACGGACCATACTGGTGAACTGTCGATTGGTTCAGAGAAGGTTCCATTACCTGACTTCTTCAAAATTCTAAGTATGGAACGACGGAGGAGCATCGACAGAGTGTAGATGGATCGACAGACTGTACTGCTGGTCTGTCGTTTGATTCAGAGAAGGTGCTATCCGGTGAAGAAAAATTATTCCAAGTATGGACTGACGGAGGCAGTCGACGGACCGTCGTTCCATTGATGGTCCGTCAGTGAGGTCATCGATTGAAGTCGCGTTTCTGGACAAAACTTTCCTCATTTCAATTCGTTTTTCTTTAGGACAATGTTTTATGTAAATAGTGGATTAAAACCTCATTTTTGGGGTTAGCTACTTTTATTATTGTTCTATTTTGTGTTGGAGATTATTGGTTGCAACCTTTGAGCTATTAATCAATTTCCAGATTTGGTTGAAGCTATTTTCTTGTAATTTCAAGTTGAATTTCTGTGTTTCTCCTTATTGTTGAGTAAGTTCATGATTTCTTCATTAAAAACTATGAATTGTGATCTTTCTTGCATGGGTAACTAAATCCACAACTAGGTTTGTGGGAACCATGGGTAATTAACAAAGTAAACCTAGAAAATTAGCAATTTTCAAATAAGTTCTTGCATGTATTGATAATTCTCAAATAAGGAACTTGTTTTATAAACCTCCCTCTTTAATTACTTGCTTTTGGAAAGACCTTGGCTAAATAGACATAATATTGACTTGAAGTTAAGTCTAAACCATTTTACTTGTGGGATCGACCCCAACCTAGATTCTCTACTTGATTACAACCGCTTATACATATAGGGAGGTGTAATTTGAGCGTATCAATCCACAGGTCCAAATCCTACATGAGGGTCAAAATTTATTTTGAAGGGCTTTTAAGTCTTCTTCCTAATTTTCTTAACCAAATACTATGTCATTTTGATTTCCAACCTAACCCCTATATAAGATTTTTAAGATCCAAATGAAACAATTTTCAACTCATTCTTTAACTTCCCTAAAACTAACCAAATTTATCCTCCTAAATTCTCTAACGATAAAGGAAAAAAAGAAGAAAAACTAGGGTTCAACTATGAGTCTTCAATCCTCCAATCTTTGTGGGTTTTCAACATCAAAGTATGATAGTATTCACCTATGAAGTCCTTTCCTATATAGTATAACACCTAAGATTCAAGAAATACTAGAAAGTGGTCAAACGGGCAAGTCAAGAACCCAAATGTTGACCATATAAAGTGGTCAAACGGGCAAGTCAAGAACCCAAATGTTGACCATGGTACCCTCCACGGAGCCCTAGACGGGCCATAAAAGGGACCACAGTCCGTTAATGGTCCCGCGATAAGTTTGTAGAACCTTCCCCAGGCGGGTGTTACTCACATGAATGCCCATACAACTCGTGGTGATGTTGACGAACCATCAAGTAGGTCATGAAGTGGCCTAATCAGAAGAGTTTTCTCCCCTAGTCACTATTAAAGGAAAGAGACGTCTAAACAGTCCCTGAAGCTTCAAATGGACCGTAATATTATTCGTGAAGGAGACTTGTCATACATAGAGATTTGGGTCAACTTCAAATGATCTTATCTTTTGGCATAAAATGAATTAGTTGGCCCATGACATATCAAATTAAATATCTCTGAGTCCTCCTTCAACACCACTGAGTTTTTCTAATTCCATCCTTAGAGTAAAATGTTGTGATTGAAATAGTGAAGGCCTGTTGGTTAGAGTATCTTCACGGCCCACTTGAAGGGCCCTGATGCTCCAGATGGCCCATGAAGCCTCTCTTGAATTCACTTCGTCAGCTTAAGTCAAGGCCATATTGGTCTTTCCCCCAATGTATTTGGTACTTAAACTACATCGTTTGATGCTTAAACTATGTCATTTTAATCAGTCTAAGCCTAATAATCTAGTCATAAATTACCTAGAACCCTCATTCTCCTAAATTCATCTAACTTAGAAAGAAAAAAAGAGAAAGAGGTGACAATTTCTCCCAAGAACAAGTTGAGGTCTTCTTCAAGTTCAGCCCCAAAAATTCCAAAGGATTTATCCATAGTTTTCATCACCATGTGGGTGGGATTTACCTAGTGGGTTTCTTTCACCCATCGGGTCTCTAAAATTCAATATATTCTTTAGGTTCTTTATAAATTGGTCAAACCTAGGGTTCCTAAATCATAAGGATCCATTGAATTTAGCTGTTATAGTTTCTATGTTATTGATCACATGTCTCTTAGAGAATTAGTATAGTCCTATGTATAGAACTTAGAAACCCTAGTTTGAGTTAATATTAGTATTTCATGAATTATACTTGCTAGACAGATTAGTCAGACAATCATGCTTGTGAATTCTTATGCCATATCTTTCGGTACATGTATGTTGCATTCTCATGTAATTATTAGTATTTTGAGTTACTTGGTATTTCAGTATTTATTTGGGAGTAGACTTAGCATCAAGTTGGGCTAGGGTTCAGCGTACCTTTAAGTCCTAGAACAAATGTGCCCCTATAGGTTTATAAGTCTCCTCTGTTGGGGATCAATTTTAACGATCACGCTATAGTCATGCCTTTATACCCCTGGAGAGGTACATTGGATCATCTAGACAGGGCTTATACATCGAACTCCACGTTTAGATCACGTGGTTTATATCAGTTAATAGTATCTCCCACAATCATAGTCATGTTGCATTGACCATGTATTCAATATTTAGTTAAGTATTCAGTTTAGCATATTATATATATATCATGATTAATACCTGGTCATTGCATCTAGCCCAACTTTCACTATACTTCAGTAAAATTTATTTCATTATTCAGTTTCTATATTGTTCAGCTTAGCATATATCATGCATGCTCACTATATTCACAGTACTGATACATAATTTTGCGCAAAATCATGTAGGTCTAGGCTCTAAGAATTTAGATCACACTTAGTTTAACTTCCATTCCATACTCAACAACATCAGTGGTGAGTCCTCATAGTTCCAGAGACTTTTCTTAAGCTTTTGGTTTAGTAAGATCATTATCACTTTTTAGTATTTTTAGAGTTAGCTTGGTACTTATCCTAGAAGATTATCCATATTAGAGGCTTTCATACATAGAATCATTATTAAGTTATTTTGGGTTGTTCGCCATTGAAGTTCTTTAAGTTTTGACTCATTTTATAGTTCAACTTTCTCTTATTTAGTTGTATTTAGTATGCTTGTGATATGCTAGACTCAGGATTAGTTTGAGGTCACTTATGATCTGTAACATGTCTCAACTATAAATGACTAGAAAAGAGGTTAAAATCTAGAAATAATTATTTTTGGAAAGAAAAGGAAAAATCTGGAAAATTGTCTTAGTTAGGAAAGTGAGTTTCGGTCATTTTCAAACAACCATAGATCCTAGATCAATATGAGTTAGGATTAGTTCCAGCTATGGTTGGAAAAACCTTGGAATAATCTTTCCAACGCCGCCAAGTTTGCGCGATTTTGATATTGTATGAGTGAGATATGCCTTTCGAAAGTTGGGATGTTGGATTGAGGAAATTTGAATCCGGATTTGGAAAGGGCAAAGTTGTATTTTCCTTACCTAATTTAATTAATTTGTTTCTAGGGATTTATTGGGGTAAAAACTAAATTTAGTTAAGTCTTGGAAATATAAGAATTACGCTTAGGCCTTGGAGAAGAGAGAAAAGAAGAGGAAGGTAGAGAGAAGTCAAGAATTCACCAAGAACGTCAAGCTTTGCGAGTGGAATTCGTTGGGGTAATCCCTACAAAAGGTATGTGAGACCATTCAGTGTTGGGTCAGTTCACCCACACACAAAACATGTTACAATTCAGTGATTGGTGAATTGTTTACATGTTAATATGTGAAGTTTTTGAAGAACATTATCGAATTCTTGTTGGTTGAGTTGTTGAATGCCTAGTGTTGATTTGATCTGTGTTTTCAGGTTATTTTCTGAGTTAAATCTATTGGGTATTGAGGGTACTAATGATCCTAAGTGTTTGGGGAAAGAACCATGGAAGGTTAGAGTGTTTTGAGATTAAAAACGAAGGAGAAAAGTCAAGAACACCTGGGTACAGGGGTTGGGACGATGTGCCTCACATCGCCCTAAAAGACAATCTCTGTCCGTAGGTTCTTGGGGCGCCACACCAGACAGATCTCCCTAACTTAGCCTCTGATGTTTGGGGCCTGGAGCCCTACGCATCTTACAGTGCCAAGGACACTAGTTCATTCCATTCTTTCCCCACCTTTTCGTACTACTTTCTAAGTGATGTCTCATGTTTCTTAGTTGATTAAAACACTCTAAGGTACATCTAAACATCATGAAATCATCCATAAACATGAGATCATGAATCTTGAATCCATAATCCAATTCAAGGAAAGTTAAGATAAAAGTCAAAGAAGTTAAGAGTCAAATCTAAAAGTTAAGAAGCAAGCCAAATTAAGTTCTTAAAGTTTTCAAGAGTCTTTAACAAATGTTTTAACTTTGTTAAGGCTCAAGTTGCAAGTTAAGCAAAGAGTAAAGAGTTGACTTCATTTCTCAAAAGTTATAAGGGAACTAAGTATTTACTAAAAGTTACAAATGTTTTCACATTTTGAGCAAAAAAAGGAAGCTGAGATTTCCAACAGAGCCTTTGGGCTAGTTTTAGTAATGAGGAAACTATTGTTTCTAATAGATCTTTAAAGCTAAGTTTGAGAAATTACCTCAAACCAGAGAAGAAGTTGTTTTAAAACCATAAGATCTAAGTATTTTTAGGAGTAGTAATAAGCACCGATATGGGGACGCGAGTTCATATCAACTCAAGCCCCCATAAATCATATAGAGGACATTGTCAGAAAAAGGATCATACTTTTTAGATGATTCGTTACTGATTTTTAGCATAGGCTAGTGGATCCACTTAGTAGTTCAGGTTCTATACCGAAGGCAAGGTATAAGATAGTCCTCTTGCAACATGAGGTAAGACGTAGTACCATCACTTAGGCTCAAAGTGATGGTTGTTGGTCAGAGAATCTCCCACAGAAACTATATTACTTCATATAATAGTAAAGTGAGTTTGTTATTGCATTTCTTTAACGAACTAAGTGTTTTCATTGTTTTACAAGCTTTTATATATTGCGTATGTCTTATTGCTTTATATTAAGTCAAGTTTTTCATGAGTTGAGCAGAGCCAAGATAAGTTTTCCTTCTTACTCCTTTTCAAGCTTAACTTGTTGTTAGCATTCAAACTTGCATACTCGTACATGCAATGTACTAATGCCAGTTGACCTGCATCATCTTATGATGCAGACACATGTAACTTGGATCATCATCATCTAGCGCCTCGTTGATCTAGTCGATCACTCAGAGTAAGTCGTGAACCTCCTTGCATTCCGGAGGACATTTTTATCATTCAGTTATTGTCTTTAGTTTACAGTTGTTATGATGATTGAGGGTCCTGTCGCAATATCCCTCTTTATTATAGAGGCCTCATAGACAGTCACATAGTTAGTTTTGAGTCTTTTATCTTTGTATTGCATATATTTTGTTATGAGACTTTAGTGTCATTTTGGCCAACTTATTATTCTTATAGGTATTAAATGAGACTATTTTATTGAATTGTGTCTTCCGATGAGTTAAGTAAGCCATACCAAGAGTCCGCTCAAGTCCAACAATGGTCTTTGAGTGCCGGCCACGTTCAGGGTGTAGGCTCGGGGCGTGAGAAACTTAGTATCGGAGCACAAAGCTTAAGAGTCATAGAGACTCTATGAAGTCGTTTATGTAGAGTCCTAGTTATCGGTGTGAAGCATGCCACATCTATAATTAGGAGGCTGCAACATTTAGGAATTCTTTCATTTCTTTCACACTCTTTTCATGCGTTAGAGCTTATCTCTAAAATTTTCCCTCTAATTCGTGATTATGCGTATTTCATATAACCATGCCTCCATGAAGAGAAACAAGAGGTCGTCCAGCTAGGAGGAATGTAATGGAACTAGAGTTTCCCAATGCACCTGAAGTGCAACCTAATGAAGAAGTTACCAAAGCTGAGTTCGTGAGGCTATTAGGATGTTAATCCAAGAGGTGACTAACCAAGTTTGGAAACTACGAGGAGCTCAACAAGAAAAGGCTGACATTTCAAGGATCCACTAGTTCTCGTGGATGAAACCTCCATGCTTTACCGTTTCAAGCACTACTTAGGATCCGAATAATTTCATTGAGGAACTTAAGAAGGTGTTCGATGTTATGCATGTTGAGGATGTTGAGAGAGTTGAGATAGCAGCATATCAAATGAAAAATGTTGCTAGGACTTGGTATGATCAATGGAAGGAGGGTAGAGATGAGGATGCACCACATCCGAGTTGGGCCTCTTTTGAAGAAGCTTTCTTGGGGCGTTTCTCTCCCCGAGAGCTGAAAGAGGCTAAGGTAAGGCAATTTCTTTCACTTAAGAAGGACTCTCTTAGTGTGCATGAGTATGGGTTGAAGTTCACCCATCTCGTTATGCTCTGGAAGCGGTTGAGCACATGAGGAGTAGAATTAGTCTATTTGTTACTGGCTTGGGTCATGTATCAAGCAAAGAGGGAAGAGAAGCAATGTTGATAGGCGACATAGACATATCAAGGTTGATGGTCTATGTCCAGCATGTTGAGGAAGAGAAGTTGAGGGACAGAGAAGAGTTAATAAATTAGAGAGCCAAGACAGTGGGGGAGTTTGGGCAATAGAAGGGTAATGCGAATTGCTCGTCTTGTCAGAAGCAAAAGGGACATGCACCTTCATCTGCTAGTGCACTTGTACCCAGAAACAAAGGTGAGCATCATGGCCAGAATTTGCAGAACTTTAGAGCTAGGCCAATACAGTCTCAAGGTAGTGTGGCACAAGGGGGTAATTAGGCTCCTGTATGTGCTAGGTGTGGTAGGAACCACTCAGGTAAGTGTCGTGATGGGCAGACAGGTTGCTACAAGTGTGGTCAAGAGGGTCACTTCATGAAAGAGTGTCCTAAGAATAAGCAGGGTGGTGGAAATCTGGACAATAGAGCCCAATATTCATCAATTGCTCCACCAAAGAAGGATGCACCTAGAGGAGCTACTTTCGGTACTGGCGGAGGAGCAAATCGCCTTTATGCAATCACGAGTCTCCAAGATTAAGGGAACTCTTTATATGTTGTCATTGGTATGATCAAAGTCTTTGATTTAGATGTTTATGCTTTGTTAGACTCATGAGCAAGTTTATCTTTTGTAACACCTTATGTTGTAAATCAGTTTGATATTTTCCCTGACAAACTTTGTGAACCCTTCTGCGTTTCTACACCTGTTAGGGATTCTATTCTAGCAGAAAGAGTCTATCGTGATTATCCTGTTTCCATCAATCACAAGAACACCGTGGCTGATTTAGTTGAGTTAGACATGGTTGATTTCGATGTCATTTTAGGTATGGACTGGATTCATTCCTGTTATGCCTCAATAGATAGCAGAACTCGAGGTCAAGTCTTAGATTCCTAATGAGCCAGTCATAGAGTAGAGTACTATTTCAACGGTGCCTAAGGGTCATTTCGTTTCGTACCTTTAGGCGAGAAAGTTAGTTTCAAAGGGTTGTATCTATAACTTAGTCCAAGTTAATGACTCAAGTTTTTAGGTAGCTCACATTCAGTTAGTTCCTATAGTAAAAGAGTTTCCAGAAGTCTTTATTGATGATCTACCTGGAGTCCCTCCTGAGAGAGAAATATACTTCGGTATAGACATTATTCCAGATACTCATCCTATCTATATTCAGCCATATAGAATGAAACCAACAGAGTTGAAAGAACAATTGAAATATCTATTGGATAAGGGTTTCATTCGACCAAGTGTCTCACCTTAGGGCGCTCAGGTCTTGTCTGTGAGAAAGAAAGATGGTTCCCTTAGGATGTGTATAGATTACCTCCAATTGAACAGGGTTACCATCAAGAATAAATATCCTCTTCTAAGGATTGATGATCTTTTCGACCAGCTTCAGGATGGTTCCTGCTTCTCAAAATTTTATCTTGGATCAGGTTCCCATCAGTGTAAGGTTAGGGAATGTGATATTCCAAACACAACATTGAGAACTAGATATAGGTATTTTTAGTTTTTGGTTTGACCAATGCGCCTGCAACATTCATGGATCTTATGAATAGAGTCTTTAAACATTATCTAGATATGTTTATTATTGTATTCATTGATGACATACTAATCTATTCAAGGAATGAAGAAGATCATGCTAGTCACCTCATAATAGTCCTTTAGACTTTGAAGGATAAGGAGTTATATGCTAAGTTCTCAAAATGTGAGTTTTGTCTTAAGTCTGTGGGATTCTTGGGCCACATAGTTTCCGGCGATGGAATTAGAGTAGATACCCTAAAGATAGAAGAAGTTTAAAGTTGGCCTAGATCTATGTCTCCAATTCATATTAGGAGTTTCTTGAGTTTGTCAGGCTACTATAGAAGGTTTGTTGAGGGGATTTTGTCTCTCTCATATCCTTTGACCAAGTTGACTCAGAAGATAATGAGTTTAAATTGCCTGAAGCTTGTGACAAAAGCTTTTAGGATTTGAAAAAGAGGTTTACTATTACCTCAGTTTTGACTTTACTAGAAGGTACTCAAGGTTTTATGGTGTAGAGTAATGCATCTAGAGTTTGTTTGGGTTGTGTTATAATGCAGAAGGTCAAGGTTATAGCTTATGCCTCCATACATTTAAAAGTTCATGAGAAAAATTATCAAACCCATGACTTAGAATTGGCTATTGTAGTTTTTGCTTTAAGGATATGGTGGCACTACGTTTATGGTGTTCATTTTGATATATTCACTGATCACAAGAGCTTACAATATTTGTTACCCCATAAAGAGCTCAATCTCAGACATAGGAGGTGGTTAAAATTACTCAAGGGTTATGACATGAGTATTCTTTACCACCCAGGAAAGACTAATGTGGTTATCTATTGGAGTACCGCCCATGTTGAGGAATAAAAAAGGGAGTTAGACAAAGATGTGCATAGACTTGCATGCTTGGGAGTCAGACTTTTGGATTCTACAGAAGGAGGATAAAGGTGAAAAACGGGGCTGAATAATCACTAGTGTCAGAGGTGAAAGTAAAACAAGACAAATACCTCATTTTGCTTGATTTGAAGGCAAATTTTCATAAGCAAAGAGTATTAGTTTTCGAACAAGGGGGAGATTGTGTGTTGAAGTATCAGGATAGGTTGTGTGTACCAATGGTGGATGACCTACAAGAGAGGATCATGGAGGAAGCACATAGCTCCAAATATTACATCCATCCCTGTTCCACAAAGATGTACCGCGATTTGAGAGAGGTATATTGGAGGAATGGTATTGCTGAATTCGTTGCCAAGTGTCTGAATTGCCAGCAAGTGAAAGTGGAACACCAAAGGCCTGATGGTTTGGAGCAGAACATCGAACTTCCAAAATGGAAGTAGAGATGATTAACATGGATTTCATCACAGGCTTGCCAAGGTCTCGCAAGCAGCATGATTTCATTTGGGTGATTGTTGATAGAATGACAAAATTAACCCACTTTTTGCCGGTAAAATCTACTCATTCGGCAGAGGATTATGAAAAGTTATACATTTAGGAGGTGGTGAGACTTCATGGTGTCCCAGTTTCGATTATTTTAGATAGAGGTCCATTTACTACACAGTTCTGGAAATCTTTTCAGAAAGGTTTAAGTCCGCATGTGAACATAAGTAGTGTCTTTCATTCTCTGAATGACGGGCAGGCAGAGCATACTATCTAGACCTTAGAAGATATTTGAGGGCTTGCTTGATTGATTTCAAGTTGAATTGGGATGATCACCTACCTCTCATTGAGTTCTCTTACAGCAACGGTCACCATTCGAGCACCCTAATGGCTCCATACAAAGCTCTTTATAGAAGAAGATGCAGATCTACTATTGGTGATTTGAAGTTGGTGAAGTAAGGTTGATAGGACCAGATATAGTTCACCAAGCTTTGGAGAAGGTGAAGGTGATTCAAGAGAGATTGAAAATGGCACAGAGTCGTCAAAAATCCTACACAGATGTTAGGAGAAGGTCGTTGGAGTTCAAAGTAGATGATTGGATATACTTGAAAGTTTCACTCATGAAGGGTGTTATGAGGTTTGGCAAGAAGGAGAAACTTATTCCCTGGTATATTGGACCTTATCGCATAGCCAAAAGGATTGGCAATGTATCTTATGAGTTAGAGCTACCACAAGAATTAGCAGCAATGCATCCGATGTTTCACATCTCTATGTTGAAAAAGTGCATGTGCGATCCTTCATTGATTGTACCAACTGAAAATGTTGGGATTGAGGATAACTTATCCTATGAGGAGATTTCCGTTCATATTTTAGATTCCAAGTTTGCAAGTTGAGAACAAAGAAGGTCGCATCAATGAATGTCTTATGGAGGAACCAATTTGTTGAAGAAGCAACTTGGGAAGCTGAAGAGGACATGAAGAAAATATATCCACATCTCATTGAACCCGAAGGAAATGCAAACCAAGGTACTGAGTTTCTTCTTAGTACTATCTAATCTTGAGTAAATATGTTGTTTGGTTGTATTTCTTATGGGTGTTTGAACTTGATGTTGCTAACCTAAGTCTAGTAAGAGTAAATTTATTCGAGGATGAATGTTCCCAAGGGGATTATATTGTAACATCTCGCAACTAGAAACGACTAGAAAAGAGGTTAAAATCTGAAAATATTTATTTTTGAAAGAACAAGAAAAAATTGAAAAATTGTCTAAGTAAGGAAAGTGAGTTTTTGTCATTTTCAAACGACCATTGCTCCTATGAGTTAGGAGTAGTTCCAAATATGTTTGTAAATCCCTTAGAATAATCTTTCCAATGCTCGAATAATCTTTCCAATGCCGCCGAGTTTGCGCAATTTAGATATTATATGAGTGAGATATGCCTTCCGGAAGTTAAGTTGTTGGATTGTGGAAAGTCCAATCCGAATTTGGAAAGGGCAAAGTTGTTATTTCCTTACATAATATATTTAATTCGTTTCTAGGGATTTATTGGGGATAAAACTAAATTTAGTTAATTTTGAACAAATAAGAATTACGCTTAGGGCTTGGAATAGAGAGAAAAGAAGAGGAAGGTAGAGAGAAGTAAGGGATTCGCCAAGAACGTCAAGCTTTGCTAGTGGAATTCGTCGGGGGTGATCCCTATAAAAGGTATGTGAGATCATTTAATGTTATGTCAGTTCACCCACACACCAAAATTTTTTCATTCAGTGATTGGTAAGTTGTTAACATGTTAATATGTGAAGTTATTGAATAACATTGTCGAATTCTTGTTGGTTGAGTTGTTGAATGTCTAGTGTTGATTTTATTCGTGTTTCTGGGTTGTTTTTCGAGTTAAATCTATTGGTTATAGAGGTTATAATGATCCAAAGTGTTTGGGGAAATAACCATGAAATTTTAGAGGGTGTAGATATGAAACACGAAGGAGAAAAGTCGAGAACACCTGGGTACAAAAGTTGGGGAGCCATGCTTCCCATAGGCCCAAAGGACAATCACAGTCCGTAGGGCCTTGAGGAGCCGTGCCAACCACAGCGCCCCAACTTGGCCTCTGAAATTTAGGGCCTGGTCCCCTCGCCTCTCAGAGCACAAAGGACTCCAGTTCACCCTATTCTTCCCCACCTTTTCGTACTAGTTCCTAAGTGATGTACCCATGTTTCTTAGTTGATTCTAACACTCTAAGGTTTATCTAAACATCATAAAATTATCCATAAACATGATATCATGAATCTTTAATCCATAATCCAATTCAAGAAAAGTTAAGATCAAAGTCAAAGAAGTTAAGAGTCAAGTCTAAAAGATAAGAAGCAAGTCAGAGTAAGTTCTTAAAGTTTTCCAGAGTCTTTAACAAACGTTTTAACTTCGTTTTAAAGTTCAAGTTCCAAGTTAAGCAAAGAGTAAAGAGTTGAGTTCATTTATCAAAAGTTATAAGGGAACTAAGTATTACCTAAGATATACAAATGTTTTCACATTTTGAGAAATAAAGGAAGTTGAGACTTCCAACAGAGCCTTTGGGCTAGTTTTAGTAAAGAAGAAACTATGATTTCCAAGAGACCTTTTAAAGCTATAGTTGAGCAATTACCTCAAACCAGAGATGAAGTTGTTTTAAAAACACATGAGCTAAGTATCTTTGGGAGTAGTATTGAGCACCGATATGGGGACGCAAGTTCATATTATCTCAAGCCCCCATAAACCATGTAGCAAACATGGACAGAAGAAGGGTCATACTTTTTAGATGATTCCTTACTGCTTTTTAGCATAGACTAGTGGATCCACTTAGTAGTTCAGATTTTATACCGACGACAAGGTATATGACGGTCCTCTTGCAACATGAGGTAAGACTTTGTACCATCACTTAGGCTCATAGTGATAGTAAAGTTGAGTTTGTTATTGCATTTCTTTAATGAACTAAGTGTTTTCATTATTTTACAAGATTTTATATATTGCATATGACTATTGCTTTATACTAAGTTAAGTTATTCATGAGTTGAGCAGAGTTAATGTAAGTGTTTCTTTTTACTCCTTTTCAAGCTTAAGTTATTATTAGCATTCCAACTTGCATACTCCTACATTCAATGTACTGATTCTAGTTGGCCTGCATCGTCTAATGATGCAGACGCAGGTAATCAGGATCATCATCATCCAGTGCCTCGTTGATCCAGTCGAGCACTCAGAGTAAGTGGTGAGCCTCCATGCATTCCAGAAGACATTTTTATCATTCAGTATTGTCTTTAGTTTTCATTTGTTAGGATGATTAGGGGTCCTGTGCCAACATCCCTTTTTATTATAGAGGCTTCCTACACAGTCAGACAATTAGTTTTGAGTCTCTCATCTTTTCATTGCAGATATTTTGTTATGAGACTTAAGTGCCATTTTGGAACTCTTATTATTTTTTCAGTTATTAAATGAGATTGTTTTATTGAGTTAAGTCTTCCTCTAATTTAAGTAATCCAGGACAAGGGTCCACTCGAGGCCAACAATGGTCTTCGAGTGTTGGCCACGTGTAGGGTGTAGGCTCGAGGCGTGACATGATCCTAGGTCCTGTTGCATCTAGGGGATAGCCTCGGGATATAACAAACTTGATATCAGAGTATCATGTTCAAGAGTCCTAGGGTGTCTGAAAGTCGCACTAAGTAGTGTTTCATGAGTGTGAAGTGTGCCAAACCCCACTGATAACTGCAACCATGATTATAGCCTTTGTTCATATGAGTCCACCATATTTCTATGGTTGAAGGTTGGTGAGGACCCATAGAACTTCATTGATGAGATTATAGAGAATTTAAATGACTAGTACTGAAAATGTGGAGCTAGAATCATATCAACTCAAAGATGTGGCTTATATCTAGTTCACATAGTGGAAAGACACCAGGGGTGCGATACAACTCCTGTGATGTGGGATTATTTTACTGGATCTTTTATGGATAGGTTATTTTTGAGAGACTTGAGGGTGTCTAAGGCCCAGGAATTTATGAACTTGAGGTGGGGGTCGATGTTAGTCTAGGAATACATGCTAAAGTTCACTCAACTCTCCAAGCGTGCTCTACATATAGTTGTCGATCCAAAATCACAAATGTGCAAGTTCTTGTTTGGATTATCCAATATGGTAAAGATCGAGTGCAGGAATACTATGCTATTAAGAAATATCGATATCTCCAGACTAATGACCCATGCTCAACAGGTTGAGAGAGATAAGCTCAAGGAAATGGCTAAGGATAACCAAAAGGTTAGAACATGTAATTATGAGTACTTTCCAGCAGAGGGTCGGGTGGTGGAAACCTCTGTCAGTTTTAGCAGAGGTTTATAGCCCCAACTCCTTCATAACTTAGCACAACATCCCCAAGGTTTCCATAGGATCATAAAGGACGGGTATCAGAATCTAAGTCCAAGGGAAGTGCTTCAAGTAACCAAACTTTTTTATCTTGTCCAAAGTGTGGTAAGAACCATCCAGACGAGTGTCTTGCTGATAGACAGGGGTGTTTTGGGTGCGATTAGTCTAGTCATAGGTTGTATATTGCCCTTATTAAAAGCAAGGATAAGAAGGTAAGAGAGCCCAATCTATAACTTCAGCAGCTCCAGCAGGTCACCCCTCTTAGCAAAGTTCCTCCTCTGGTACAAGTGATCAGTGCCAGAATAGCTTGTATGCTCTTCAGGCTCGCCATGACCATAAGGATTCTCTTGATGTTGTCACGGGTACGTTATGAGTCTTTCATTTGGATATTTATACATTTCTAGATGTGAGGGATACACTTTCTTTTGTAACTCCCTATATAGAAGTAAAATTCGTATTAGTCCAGAAATTCTCTCAGAACCCTTCTTAGTCTCTACTCCAGTTAGTAACTCAGTTATAGCTAGACGGTATATAGAAATTATCTTATCACAGTTTATCAAAAGTAACTTCAACAGAACTTATAGAGTTTACAAATGATAGATTTTGATATCATTTTAGGTATGGATTGATTAAATTCTTGTTATGACTTAGTCGATTGTAGAACTTAGATCGTTTTATTTCAGTTTCAAAGTGAGTCTGTCTTATAATGGAAGGTAAGTAACTTAGTGCCTATAGGTTGATTTATCTCTTATCTTAAGGCATGAGAAATGATCTCTAAAAGTTATATCTATCATCTTATTTGAGTTAATGATTAAAACTCCAAAACTCAAACTCTTGAGTCATTACCAATAGTAAATGAGTTTCCAGAAGTGTTTACAGAAGATCTTCCTAGAGTTCCTCCTGAAGAAAAATCAATTTTGGAATAGATCTCCTTCCAGATACCCAACCTATTTTGATTCTTTTTTATAGAATGGCTCTAGGTAAGCTTAATGAATTGAAATAATAGTTGAAAGACCTTCTAGATAAGGGTCCCATAAGACCCAACATCTCTCAATGGAGTGCTCAAGTGTTGTTCATGCAAAATAAAGATGGTTCTCTCAAGATGTGCATTGAATATCATCTATTGAACAAAGTCACAATCAAGAATATGTATCCCATCCCTGAGATTGATGAATTGTTAGACCAACTTCAAGGTTGTAGTAGCTTGTCTAATATAGACCTTAGATCCGACTATCATTAGTTAAGAGTCAGACATAGTGACATCCTGAAGACAACTTTCAGGACTCGGTATGGTCATTATAAATTTTTAGTTATGTCTTTTGAACTAACAAATGCTCCTGAAACTATCATGAACTTAATTAACAGAGTGTTCAAACATTATTTGGACTTGTTCTTCATCAATTTATTATTGACATCCTTACTATTAGAATGAGGAATACTCATTTGAGCGTTGTTTTACAGACCCTCAAAATCTCAAGTTATTTGCTTAGTTAAAAAAATGTGAGTTCAGGTTGTAGTCGGTCTTGGTCATATGGTATCCAGCGAAGGGATCCAAGTGGATTCTCAGAAAATTGAGGCAGTATATCACTAGCCCAAACCTACCTCTCCGGCTAATATCAGAAGCTTCTTGGGTTTGACCAGTCATTATAGGAGGTTTATTAAAGAATTTTCATCCATAGATTCCCCATTGACCAAGTTGACTGAGAAGAAGGTCAAGTTACAATGGTTAAAAAAAGCTTCTTGGAGTTTGAGACCAGGTTGACAATAACTCATGTCTTGACTCTACTAGATTATTCAACGTATGTGGTTTATTATAATGCATGCAGGGTTATCCCGGGTTGTGTGTTGATACAAAAAGGTAAGGTCATATATTATACTTCTAGACAACTAAGGTCCATGAGAAAACCACCTGGCTCATGACCTCGATCTTGCAGCCATAGTATTTGCCCTAAAGATTTGGAGACACTACTTGTATGGTGTTTATGTTGATATGTTCACAGATCATAAGAGCCTCCAATATGTGTTCAATGAGAAAAAGTTGAATCTTTGTTGGAAGAGTGTAAGACCCCAAAAATGAGTTAGGGTGTCTAGAGACTAACATGTTATTCATAAGTGTCTAAGGTTCTAAAATGACTTATTATATGGTTTAGAGGTAGTGTGTAAAGTTTGAGGTGATTTGAAAGTCAAACATCAAGGGACGACCAAGACGTTCGGTGACTAGTCACCTATATGCCTCATGTGTCTATACATGCTTATATTTGTATTTCATGAGCTTATGAGGTCTTAAAATGAGTTATAATAATGTTTATAGGCAGTATATGTAGTTTCGTGATGTTTGGAGGTCAAACGTCAAAGAACGTCTAAGAAGTTCGAAAGATAGCCCTTGAGACGTTCAAGTATGTCTTGATGGGGCCTAGCATGTTTGGACGTGTTTTATGTGTGCATTTTGGATGAAACTTTCATGTAAGGTCCTTGACTTTTCAATGTGCATATTTACGTTGGAAACGTCTAGGTACGACTTTTCAAGGGCCCCGTAAAAGGTCCTACAAGAAGGACCCAAGAGCTGTCGAGACACTGCCTTGGCAGTGTCAATCGACGAGCTAGAACGAAGCCCCGTTGGTGGACTGAAGCCCCGTCGATGGGGAGGAGTCGATGGGCACTTATCCTGGGCAAGGCTTGACCACATGACAGCCTCAGACCCAATCGATGGAGGGCACAAAATCGCCCATCAATGGACCAACGCTCCGTCGTTGGGTCCGTCGATGCAGGCTAGTGCATCACTGCCTGCGCACTGCTCATTAAAGGGGTGAATGGGAAATTCACCCAACCTCCTAACCTGACACTACTTGGTTTATTTAGTGATTTTTGGGTGTATTTAAGGGATCAAACACTTGAACAACCCATTCCCAATCCCTTCTACACAAAATAGACTTTCCCTCCTAAAATCCTCTCCCTAGAAACCTCCAATGTTGGTGAAGCTCAAGAACAGCTTGGAGCTTGGATTTCCATGGATTAATGATCAAGTTTTAAATTTTTTCATGTAGACAAAGGTATGGTGATCCTTCATCTCTAAGTAACCTTTCACTTGGAGAGTTAATCTCATTGTTTTTCAAAGAAGTTTCATGATCAAATCTCTTCTTCTTCAATCTAGCCGTGGGTTCCTTCTAAAAACATTTTTAATGGCTTAATCATGATGAATTGATGTTAATGTATTGGTTTTAACGTAATTTTCAATCCAATTGCATTATGAACCCGTGTCCCTTCCCAAAATTGATTTAGCCCTTGCATGAGCATTGTGATCATGGCTTGTTAATGGTTGAATTTCGATTCTCTTACGTTGAATTGTCTATATCTACTGTTATTTATGTGAATTCATGATGAATTGATGATGAAGGATCCATGTTGATCAATCTATGAAGATTTGAGCATGTTTAGTCTAGTATCAATGTGATCACTGTAACATTGGTCCTTAATTGTATAAAAGTGGACTTCGATCATGTTAAGTTGCTTGTAGCTACTATTTTAGGTTAGTATCATGTTTGAAATATGGAGAGGAATCTCGTATGATCAAAGTAAAGAAGTATTGGCATGAATTGATCTAGTTTCTTCTAGTCTATCGATTGATAATACTATGTATGTGATGTGATCTCAATTGTAGGTTAGATGAAGTATGATTCTTTTTGAATAATGATCTATCTAGCTACTTCCTAACATGTACATTATTGTTAAAATATGATTGATGATCAAGGCCTTAGGGAATTAGTAGTATTGCCTATTTTCTCTACTCTCTCTTGAATGGATAGTCTAGTGCCTATGTTGGTATATTGATCTTATAGGGATTTAAGCATAATTTCATTATGTTAAGTGCATAATTAGCCACTGCCCTAGATTGATATTATTAATGAAATATGATCTATAATCCATGCTAGTGAAATTGGTTAATGGTCTATGTCCTTCTACATTCCAGCATGTTAATTATGTGTTGTACAAGTTTGTAGCATGGCCTTCTGGTAGATTATGCATGACTTCTTATATGATTATTATGCTTTAGCTACTGCCCTAGGTTGGTTTTATTGGTATATTATGAATGTTAGTCATGATAATCAAAGTGAAGAATATTAGCAAGTGATTTATGACTCTCTACCTTCTAATGTTCATGTAATGCTTTGTATTATGTTATAGTATGATCTTGTAGCGACTTGTACATGGTTTATTTTATGACTATGGAACATTAGATACTGCCTTATATTCAAATTGTTGATGAAAGAATAGAAATGGTCAATGATGACCAAAGGCTAAGGGATTGGTAAGAATTGCTATACTTTTCTACTTCTCTACTTCTCTATAGTAATGTTGATGAAGCATTGTATGGCATTGTGTGGTATGGTCCACTTATGGTGACGGTGTTTAATTTATTGTTATTTTATATGAATGAGTGGTTATGATGATCACCTTATGTGTAACTTGTGCCTAGTCTTCTACTTTAGTTGTGAATATAGGTTATGTTACTATTGTTATGAACATGTAAATGGTTATGTTAAGACCATGTGTAGGTGCTGACATTAATGAGGTGTTAAATATTGATGACCCCTACCCATGTACCCCTATGTGAATGTGTGAATAGCTAAGGTTAGGAGTCTTGAATGTATGTGAAGATTGTCTTGCCTCCTATGCTAAATGGTGTTGTGTGGTCTATGCTTGAAAGTGTAATGTGGTCTAAGAGGGTGGCCCTCAATGTGTTGTTGATAGCCATTATGTGATCATGTTGACCAATGTACACACACACTCACACATTATACATGCTTACAAGTAATATAAGTCATGGTGTCTAAATGAAAGGTAGTTCTCATATTCACTAATGTCTTCTACTATGCATATTAAGCTTATGTTTATGAAGGTATGATATGTGTTTCCTTAACTAGGATGAATTGATAGGTGTACTAGTATGGGCGAGGGTATGGGACTTTGCCTATGCATTGCACATGTGTGCCTTGATAGGATAGTTTCTAGTTTTGGTTTCTATGTGTATGAATATGAATGTATGAACATGTGTGACCTTAATGTGTTATGTGAAAGGCTTGCTCACATATATGTATACACACACATGAATGATGATCTAGTCAATAGAGGAGCCTTGAAAGGTGTGCTCAAGTGTATCCTAAATTAGATAGTGCTAATAATATATGTTACGTCCATGTGAAAGGGTTTCTCACATGATTTAGGTTGATGACCTCTCATCTATGACCTATGAGCTAAGCATATAGGGATTCAATCTCCTAAAGCCTAATTTTATAAAGTAATATTAATGAAGGCTTTTAATAAAGGGAACTTATCTTAGCACCGAGTGAACTTGACGATGGGAGGTGATGGCTTCCCATAGAGGAAGATTCACCCTGTAGTTCTATATGTGTTGTTGAATACCCAAAGAGGGATACTCATCCAATAGATTCCTATGAGAGGAGGCCCCAATTGCCAAGTGGTATGTAGAGGGAGAATACCCATCTCTTAGTTCTATAACTATGCTTGCCACATAGGATCTAGCAATGTGATATCAACTAAAATGCTAGCATGTGTTAATGTTCTACCTTGGATAGGTAAGAACACCTTCAATTGGTGTAAGGCTCTACAACACCAAATTCCATGTTTAGCACCCATGGTCTTAGTGTCGTTTAAGGCTATAGTTTACCTAAAGTAAAATGGACAATGAAAGTAAATGACTAGGACCTTAACTAGGATGACTTAAGGGAGGTTACTTAGGATAGGTGGAAGTAATGAACCCATCTAGACATTGCACAAGTAGCTCCTTAGGAAGTCCTAGGGAGGTGGGCTAATGTGTATGATTATGCTTATGTCTTTATGCATGACATTGTAGTAGTTTTCCACTTGTTATGAAGATGTGCATGGTAAAAGTCTAAAGGATGTGAACTTGTCCCTATATGCATAATTATTGGTCTTAATGACTATATGATGAAGGTCTTGTCTAGCTTGGGATGAAGTTGCCTTTACTTGTTATGTTGATGTGTGAAGTGTTAAGGTTTGTCGTCTCATGAAGGGTTTACTAAGTATGTGTGGGTTATGGGGCTTGACATGTACATTGCACTAGTAGACTAAGATTGGAGTCATGAACAAGGTCTTATAATGATTTATGTGAAGTGAATCCATTATATGTGCAAATTGATGTAGCTTACTGTAAAGTCAATAGAGCCTTGACTTAAATGTGTCTTTGATAGGTTATACTTGTATGATGGTATGTGTTGACTTGTATAGGTTGTATGTATGTTTTCTTTGTGGACTAAGGTGATTCATGGCACCAAGTATCACTAGAGGGTTACTTGGGAAGTTAGTGAATAAAAGAAAAGAATACTCACTGTAAAGTAAAGGAGCTCACTGTAAATTGACCTCAACATTGACTTAAATTCTATATGTGGTTTTCTATAATGTTTGGCCTTTGAATATGTCTATATGAAGTATGTGAATGATATAAATGCTATTACATAAATATTTTATGAAGATTTACTCAAAAGTCATGAAGTATGATTTCAAGTGAAATGTCCCATTTAAATGCATGTTTTTGCATGGTTGCCGTACTTAGTGCATTCTTGTACTAATCTTATTATTTTCTACTTCTTACACAAATTGTAGGTTATGGATGCTTAAAGGATGTCTTAAATGGTGAGGAGCTTGATAGATGATTCTCAATCTCAAGGAAAGGAATCCTTAAGTTCCAAGGATCTCCTAAACTATGGTTTACTGTTAAGTGTATAAGTTAGTATTATATTAATGTCTTATGTTTTAAGGGTTTTGTACCTAAATTACTCTAATGTTGTTGAGTCTAAGATGAAAAAGAGACTTAGAGTCTAAGTATGTAATATGATATTTTACATATATGTAAAGTTAAGTTTCTAGCATATGATGTGCTATGAAAAGTTTTAAATTTTCCGCTAAATTTACTATGACAATGCGATGAATGATAACTATGGGCTTGTATAAGACCTCCAAGAGGTCAAGTACGCCATGTTACTTCTAGGGGGTGCTCCCCGAATGTGACAAACGTGGTATCAGAGCATGAGGTTTCAAAAAGTGGTTTTAGGTTCTAAAAGTCCCATATTGCCACATCTTGTAGAGTCTTGTATCATTGGTGGTGAGTTGCGACACATCAAATTGTACGAGAGGCTATAGGAAGATAGAGTTTCCTTTCTTCATCATTCTCATATCGTTCCAGAGAACTTAACTATATAAGATCTCTCTCTTATGTTTTCTTGTCTGGTGGTCTTTTAAATGTGATTGCTTGGATGAGATTGATCTCTATGCTTGAGGGAGAAAAGGTGAGTTTAAATGCATATCTTGGTTTTATGGTTGAATGAGGATGTGTGAATGTGAATTTTGGCATGTTTTGTTGATGTGATGCCAATTATGGCTATATATGAAATCTATGTGAAATAGCATGTTAAATTGAGAAATGTATATCATGATAGGATTAAAGCATGTTAGAAGTTATTATGGCTAAAATGAGTTCATTTTGGAATGATGAGTTACTATATGATTTTACATGATGGTAGCCTACTATTATGATTTGAACTTGAAATGCTTAGTGACTACTTATGGAAGCATGCTACCTTAAGAATATGCGCTCTAAAGTGTTCAATGTTTCCTTTGTACATATGTGGTCCTTGATAAGTTGCCTAGTATGGATTGGGAGTCCTTTGTATAGACTTGATCCTAGGTGTGATGATAGTAGGCTTGTCTTGGTAAAGTTTTGTATCTCATATTGTCATGCTTTTCCCATCAATTGCCTAAATGTTGAATTTTTGGAATTTTGAAGCATGTTCACTATAATGCTAGGCAGCTTACTGTAAGATTTTTGGGAAATCGACTAAATTGTTCTTTGATTGGAAATTGTTGAAATGTGTATAGAATTAATGCATATGAGCATGATAATGAATGTAAAAGGTAGATTTGATATTTGGAATAAAGAATGAGAGTCTTATGGCATGATGAGTCGTAGATTTGTTTCTAACTTCTTATTGTGTTGTGAGTCCCTTGATGTTGTGGAATTGATGTTTCCCCTAGAATTGAGGGTAGTATTCTTAGCTTTGTAGGGTGATGATGTGGGTTTGATTGACCTAGAAGTTACCTTACTTTGATGTTGAAAGAAAAGAAAGAGTCCTTAAGGCTAAGTCTCCTCTATTGTTTCCCCTAATGTTGCATGACCTTAGTGTCTATTGTATTGTTGAAGAACTTATGTGGTTAAATAGTATGATCTAACTTGAAAGTTTGGGGGACAATTTGCATAGGTGATAAGGTTTGGAATGCCTTTGAAAACCTTATGGTAAGTTACTGTAACCTCTTTGTTGGTTGAAAGGCTAAGATCCTCTTAAGGTTGGGTTAAGTTTCTCTTAATTTGGGTCTACCCTAAGTGGGGGATGGTAATGGAGTAGTAAGGTTGTAGATATTTTCTACTTTTTGAAACTAATAAATTTTTAGTAAGTTTGTTCATGAATAGAGTTTTGCATAAAGTATGAATTGCATGACCTTTATATGTTTGGTATGTATTGATTGACATTACCTTAAAGATATTGTGAGGAATCCAAAGTGCATGAAAGAAATTTTTTGATAAAATCCATGTTTTCTCATGTTGATTTGGATTCTTATATGATAGTTGTGCATTTAACTTCATGAGGTAAGATAAGAAACTTGGTTATAGAAACTTGTGAGGTGTAATGTTTAGCCTTATAATGGAAAGTTGAGTCTCTTTAAAATGAAAAGTGTAGAGTCTCTTGAAAAACTATGTAACTTTATGATTTGGAAAGCATAATTGTAGGTTCACTCTTGAAAAGTGAAAGCATGATTTGCTAAGTGTCCATGTGTGTGCCTATGATTTGTGTTATTTTTCTCAAATGATGCTTACTGTGAAGACTATTGCTATGTTAGAAATTGACATTTTGTGAAATGACTTCCTATTTGTTGTGAGGTGATTGGTGTGACTTTCCATTTGGACTTCACTAGGAAGAAAACATGAGCATGGCTTAGTTAAAAAGTTGAGAATTTCTCATTCTAAGAAGGAATTGAACCTGTACTTTGCTTAGGTGTGAACTCATGATACATGTATGTGTGTTGAGGAGAAGTACATTCCTCCATGGATACCACTAAACATGGTATGGTTGAGTATGACCTTCATGGCACTAGATCTAATTAATAAAGATCTTTGTTGATTCAATTAACTCAAGTCTATGTGCATTGAAGTATGAGTGCCTAATTGCTTCTTGAGTGTTGTTGAAATCTGCCTAAGTGTGACTTAAAGATGGTTGCAAGATAAGCTCTTAATGAATTGCAGTGTATCAACCATGTTATAACTAGGAGAAGGATGTTCCTCCTATGAACGTGATAACAGCCTTTGTGTTTGATGCATTAAAGATTGAGTGAATTAAATTTTTGCTTACTTGTATGCATTGAGTGCTAAAATGAGTTGAAGTTGTGTTCCTTGTAAGTGTGGTGCATTAACTTCTATGTTATGATGTTATGAATGTGACGAACTTCTTTATGATGCATTGAAGTCCTTGTTGTGATAAAGTGTTCTAAGTGTCATTCGAGGACGAATGTTCCCCTGTGGGGGATATTATAAGACCCCAAAAATTAGTTAGGGTGTCTAGAGCCTAACATGTTCGTCATAAGGGTATAAGGTCCTAAAATTACTTATTTTATGGTTTAGAGGCAGTGTGTAAAGTTTGAGGTGATTTGGAAGTCAAACGCCAAGGGACGTCCAAGACGTTCGACGACTAGTCACCTATGTGCCTCATGTGTCTATACATTCTTATATTTGTATGTAATGATCTTATTAAGTCTTAAAATGAGTTACAATGATGTTTATAGGCATTATATGGAGTTTCGTGAAGTTTGGAGGTCAAACGTCCAAGAACGTCTAAAACGTTCGAAAGATAGCCCTTGAGACGTTCAAGTATGTCTTGATGGGGCCTACCATGTTTGGACGTGTTTTATGTGTGCATTTTGGGTGAAACTTGCATGTATGGTCCTTGACTTGTAAATGTTCATATTTACGTTGGAAACGTCTCGGTACGACTTCTCAAGGGCCCCACAAAAGGGCCCATAAGAAGGAACCGAGGGTTGTTGTACACACACACTCACACATTATACATGCTTACAAGTATTATAGGTCATGGTTTCTAAATGGAAGGTAGTTCTCATATTCACTAGTGTCTACTACTATGCATGTTAAGCTTATGTTTATGAAGGTATGATATGAGTTTCGTTAACTAGGATGACTTGATTGGTGTACTAGTATGGGCGAGGGTATGGGACTTTGCCTATGCATTGCACATGTGTGCCTTGATAGCATAGTTTCTAGTTTTGGTTTCTATGTGTATGAATATGAATGTATGAACATGTGTGACCTTAATGTGTTATGTGAAAGGCTTGCTCACATATATGTATACACACACACATGAATGATGATCTAGTCAATAGAGGATCCTTGAAAGGTTTGCTCAAGTGTATCCTAAACTAGATAGTGCTAATAATATATGTTATGTCCATGTGAAAGGGTTTCTCACATGATTTAGGTTGATGAACTCTCATCTATGACCTATGAGCTAAGCATATAGGGAGTCAATCTCCTAAAGCCTAATTTTATAAAGTAATGTTAATGAAGGATTTTAATAAAGGGAACTTAGCTTAGCACCGAGTCAACTTGACAATGGGAGGTGATGGCTTCCCATAGAGGAAGATTCACCCTATAGTTCTATATGTGGTGTTGACTCCCCAAAGACGGATACTCATCCAATGGATTCCCATGAGAAGAGACCCCAATTGTCAAGTGGTATGTAGAGGGAGAATATATGTCTCTTAGTTCCATAACTACATATAGGATCTAGCAATGTGATATCAACTAAAATGCTAGTATGTGTTAATGTTCTACCTTGGCTAGGTAAAAACACCTTCCATTGGTGTAAGGCTCTACATCACCAAATTTCAATTTTAGCACCCATGGTCTTAGTGTCGGTTAAGGCTTTAATTTCCCTAAAGTAAAATGGACAAAGGAAGTAAATGACTAGGACCTTAACTAGGATGACTTAAGGGAGGTTACTTAGTATAGGTGGAAGTAATGAACCCATCTAGACATTGCACAAGTAGCTCCTTAGAAATTCCGAGGGAGGTGGCCTAATGTTTATGATTATGATTATTTCTCTATGCATGACATTGTAGTAGTTTTCCACTTGTTATGAAGATGTGCATGGTATAAGTCTAAAGGATGTGAACTTGTCCCTATATGCATAATATTGATCTTAATGACTATATGAATAAGGTCTTGTCTAGCTTCGGATGAAGTTGCCTTTACTTGTTATGTTGATGTATGAAGTGTTAAGGTTTGTGGTCTCATGAAGGGTTTACTAAGTATGTGTGGGGTTATGGGGCTTCACATGTACATTGCACTAGTAGACTAATATTGGGGTCATGAACAAGGTCTTATAATGATTTATGTGAAGTGAAGCCATTATATGTGCAAATTGATGTATCTTACTGTAAAGCCAATAGAGCCTTGACTTAAATGTGTTTTGATAGGTTATACTTGTATGATGGTATGTGTTGACTTGTATAGGTTATATGTATGCTTTCTTTTTTACCTAAGGTGATGCATGACACCAAGTATCATTAGAGGGTTACTTGGGAAGTTAGTGAATAAAAGAAAAGAATGCTCACTATAAAGTAAAGGAGCTCACTGTAAAATGACCTCAAAAATGACTTAAATTCTATATGTGGTTTTCTATGATGTTTGACCTTTGAATATGTCTATATGAAGTATGTGAACGATATAAATGCTATTATATAAAGATTTTATGAAGATTTACTCAAAAAGGCATGAAGTATGATTTCAAGTGAAATGTCCCTTTTAAATGCATATGTTTGCATGGTTGTCATACTTAGTGTATTCTTGTACTAATCCCATTATTATATACTTTTTACACAAAGTGTAGGTTATGGATGCTTAAAGGATGTCATAAATGGTGAGGAGTTTGATAGATGATTCCCAAGCTCAAGGAAAGGAATCTCTAAGTTCCAAGGATCTCCTAAACTATGGTTTACTGTAAAGTGTATAAGTTAGTATTATTTTAATGTCTTATGTTTTAAGGGTTGTGTCCCTAAAGTACTCTGACGTTGTTGAGTCTAAGATGGCAAAGATACTTAGAGTCTAAGTATGTAATATGATATTTTACATATATGTGAAGTTAAGTTTCTAGCATATGATGTGCTATGAAAAGTTTAAAATTTTCCGCTAAATTTACTATGACAATGCGATGAATGATAACTTTGGGCTTGTATAAGACCTTCAAGAGGTCAAGTACGCCATGTTACTTCTAGGGGGTGCTCCCCGTATGTGACAAATGCGGTATCAGAGCATGAGGTTTCTAAAAGTGGTTTTAGGTTCTAAAAGTCCCATATTGACACGTCTAGTAGAGTCTTGTATCATTGGTGGTGAGTTGCGATACATCAAATGGTACGAGAGGCTATAGGATGATAGAGTTTCCCTTCTTCATCATTCTCTTATCGTGCCAGAGAACTTAGCTCTATAGATCTCTCTCTTATGTTTTATTGTCCGGTGATCTTTTAAATGTGATTGCTTGGATGAGATTGATCTCTATGCTTGAGGGAGAAAAGGTGAGTTTAAATGCATATCTTGGTTTTATGGTTGAATGAGGATGTGTGAAGGTGAATTTTGGCATGTTTTGTTGATGTGATGCCAATTATGGCTATATATGAAATCTATGTGAAATAGCATGTTATATTAAGAAATGTATATCATGATAGGATTAAAGCATGTTAGAAGTTATTATGGCTAAAATGAGTTCATTTTGGAATGATGAGTTACTATATGATTTTACATGATGGTAGCCTACTATTATGATTTGAACTTGAAATGCTTAGTGACTACTTATGGAAGCATGCTACCTTAAGAATATGCGCTCTAAAGTGTTCAATGTTTCCTTTGTACATATGTGGTCCTTGATAAGTTGCCTAGTATGGATTGGGAGTCCTTTGTATAGACTTGATCCTAGGTGTGATGATAGTAGGCTTGTCTTGGTAAAGTTTTGTATCTCATATTGTCATGCTTTTCCCATCAATTGCCTAAATGTTGAATTTTTGGAATTTTGAAGCATGTTCACTATAATGCTAGGCAGCTTACTGTAAGATTTTTGGGAAATCGACTAAATTGTTCTTTGATTGGAAATTGTTGAAATGTGTATAGAATTAATGCATATGAGCATGATAATGAATGTAAAAGGTAGATTTGATATTTGGAATAAAGAATGAGAGTCTTATGGCATGATGAGTCGTAGATTTGTTTCTAACTTCTTATTGTGTTGTGAGTCCCTTGATGTTGTGGAATTGATGTTTCCCCTAGAATTGAGGGTAGTATTCTTAGCTTTGTAGGGTGATGATGTGGGTTTGATTGACCTAGAAGTTACCTTACTTTGATGTTGAAAGAAAAGAAAGAGTCCTTAAGGCTAAGTCTCCTCTATTGTTTCCCCTAATGTTGCATGACCTTAGTGTCTATTGTATTGTTGAAGAACTTATGTGGTTAAATAGTATAATCTAACTTGAAAGTTTGGGGGACAATTTGCATAGGTGATAAGGTTTGGAATGCCTTTGAAAACCTTATGGTAAGTTACTGTAACCTCTTTGTTGGTTGAAAGGCTAAGATCCTCTTAAGGTTGGGTTAAGTTTCTCTTAATTTGGGTCTACCCTAAGTGGGGGATGGTGATGGAGTACTAAGTTTGTAGATATTTTCTACCTTTTCCTTCTATTTTTACTTGAGCTTGAAACTAATGAATTTTTAGTAAGCTTGTTCATGAATAGAGTTTTGCATAAAGTATGAATTGCATGACCTTTATATGTTTGGTATGTATTGATTGACATTACCTTAAAGATATTGTGAAGAATCCAAAGTGCATGAAAGAAAAGTTTTGATAAAATCCATGTTTTCTTATGTTGATTTGGATTCTTATATGATAGTTGTGCATTTAACTTCATGAGGTAAGATAAGAAACTTGGTTATAGAAACTTGTGAGGTGTAATGTTTAGCCTTATAATGGAATGTTGAGTCTCTTTAAAATGAAAAGTGTAGAGTCTCTTGAAAAACTATGTAACTTTATGATTTGGAAAGCATAATTGTAGGTTCACTCTTGAAAAGTGAAAGCATGATTTGCTAAGTGTTCATGTGTGTGCCTATGATTTGTGTTATTTTTCTCAAATGATGCTTACTGTGAAGGCTATTGCTATGTTAGAAATTGATATTTTGTGAAATGACTTCCTATTTGTTGTGAGGTGCTTGGTGTGACTTACCATTTGGACTTCACTAGGAAGAAAACATGAGCATGGCTTGGTTTAAAAGTTGAGAATTTCTCATTTTAAGAAGGTAGTGACCTTGTACTTTGCTTAGGTATGAACTCATGATACATGTACGTGTGTTGAGGAGAAGTACATTCCTCCATGGATACCACTGAACATGGTATGATTGAGTATGACCTTCATGACACTAGATCTAACTATTAAAGATCTTTGTTGATTCAAGTCTATGTGCATTGAAGTATGAGTGCCTAATTGTTTCTTGAGTGTTGTTGAAATCTGCCTAAGTGTGACTTAAAGATGGTTGCAAGATGAGCTCTTAATGAATTGCAGTGTAATGACCATGTTATAACTAGGAGAAGGATATTCCTCCTATGAACGTGATAAGAGCCTTTGTGTTTGATGCATTAAAGATTGAGTGAATTGAAGTTTTACTTGCTTGTATGCATTGAGTGCTAAAATGAGTTGAAGTTGTGTTCCTTGTAAGTGTGCTGTATTAAATTCTATGTTATGATGTTATGAATGTGACGAACTGCTTTATGATGCATTGAAGTCCTTGTTGTGATAAAGTGTTCTAAGTGTCATTCGAGGACGAATGTTCCCATGTGGGGGATATTATAAGACCCCAAAAATCAGTTAGGGTGTCTAGAGCCTAACATGTTCGTCATAAGGGTCTAAGGTCCTAATATTACTTATTATATGGTTTAGAGGCAGTGTGTAAAGTTTGAGGTGATTTGGAAGTCAAACGTCAAGGGACGACCAAGACGTTCGACGACTAGTCACCTATGTGCCTCATGTGTCTATACATTCTTATATTTGTATGTAATGATCTTATTAAGTCTTAAAATGAGTTACAATGATGTTTATAGGCGTTATATGGAGTTTTGTGAAGTTTTGAGGTCAAACGTCCAAGAACGTCTAAAACGTTTGAAAGATAACCCTTGAGACGTTCAAGTATGTCTTGATGGGGCCTAGCATGTTTGGACGTGTTTTATGTGTGCATTTTGGGTGAAACTTGCATGTATGGTCCTTGACTTGTAAATGTGCATATTTACGTTGGAAACGTCCGGGCACGACTTCTCAAGGACCCCGCAAAAAGGCCCATAAGAAGGAACCAAGGGTTGTTGTACACACACACTCACACATTATACATGCTTACAAGTAGTATAGGTCATGGTGTCTAAATGAAAGGTAGTTCTCATATTCACTAGTGTCTACTGCTATGCATGTTAAGTTTATGTTTATGAAGGTATGATAGGTGTTTCGTTAACTAGGATGACTTGATAGGTGTACTATTATGGGCAAGGGTATGGGACTTTGCCCATGCATTACACATGTGTGCCTTGATAGCATAGTTTCTAGTTTTGGTTTCTATGTGTATGAATATGAATGTATGAACATGTGTGACCTTAATGTGTTATGTGAAAGGCTTGCTCACATATATGTATACACACACACATGAATGATGATCTAGTCAATAGAGGAGCCTTGAAAGTTTGCTCATGTGTATCCTAAACTAGATAGTGCTAATAATATATGCTATGTCTATGTGAAAGGGTTTCTCACATGATTTAGGATGATGAACTCTCATCTATGACCTATGAGCTAAGCATATAGGGAGTTAATATCCTAAATCCTAATTTTATAAAGTAATGTTAATGAAGGATTTTAATAAAGGGAACAGCTTAGCACCGAGTGAACTTGACAATGGGAGGTGATGGCTTCCCATAGAGGAGGATTCACCCTATAGTTCTATATGTGGTGTTGACTACCAAAGAGGGATACTCATCCAATGGATTCCCATGAGAAGAGACCCCAGTTGCCAAGTGGTATGTAGAGGGAGAATACATGTCTTTTAGTTCCACAACTATGCTTGCCATATAGGATCTAGCAATGTCATATCAACTAAAATGCTAGTATGTGTTAATGTTCTACCTTGGCTAGGTAAGAACACCTTCTATTGGTGTAAGGCTCTAAAACAACAAATTTCATGTTTAGCACCCATGGTCTTAGTATCGGTTAAGGCTATAGTTTCCCTAAAGTAAAATGGACAATGGAAGTAAATGACTAGGACCTTAACTAGGATGACTTAAAGGAGGTTACTTAAGATAGGTGGAAGTAATGAACCCATCTAGACATTTGATACGCTCAAACTTACTTCTCAAATAAGAAGTAAAGCGGTCGTATCAAGTAAAGAACCCAACTAATGAGGTTAGGATCGATCCCACAAGGAAAATAGTTCAGACTTAACTTTATTTTATTATTACTATTATTTAGCCAACTGTTTTCCAATAAACCAAAAGACAAAAAGGGGGGTTTTATTTCTAAATTAATGAAAATAATTAACTAAATAAGAATGAACAACTAACAATTTTAACTTTCAGAGTTTAATCAAATTATAAAAGTAACTAGGGTTTTAGTGTTCCCCACAGGTTCCTAACTTGGTAAATCTAACTATAACATCTCTATCCTGATATCTTGCATGTAAAGTGATAAGTTATGTATCTCTAAATCCTTGGTCCGGCATCTAGAGAATTTCACTCCGCACCTTGGTCCGGCTACGTGTGTTGCTATACTAACCCTTATCTTTACCTCATATTAAACATCGTATTCGGTATTTGACTAAGCTATTAACTCGTACCAACCAATACTAGTCTATTAGATAGTCTACACTAAATCTATGTTGATAATTCTTTTCCTATTATCTACCTCCTTGGTCCGGCAAGTAGCATTAAGGCGAGTTCTAACGTTGGCCACCGTTAAAAAGAATTCTAAACGAAAGAATTATCAATACATGCAAGACACCACTCTAGAAATTGTTATTGAAGTTAGATTTCTACCTTGTTATTCACCCATGGTTCCCACAACCCTAGCTATGAGGTTTAGTTACCCATGTTCGTAATTACACAATTCATATCGTTAATGGAAAAGTTCATGCACTTACTTTTATGAAAACGAATAATTTCCCAGAATTCAACTTGATTAATCACCGAAATCCACAACAATCAATTCCCGGAAAATATCTTAATTTCCAAAATCAATAGTTTACTAATATAATCGAAGAACTATAAACTAAAAATTATCCAGAAAGTCTAACCTCAAAAACGAGGTTTTTCCAACTATTTATAAGAAAAATAAAAACCTAATCAAATAAGGATTCTATTTACTAAAAATCTGTCCAAACGCGTCTGGGTCGACGGACCACGTGACGGACCGTCATGGACACGATGGACCGTCATAGCCTCCGTCGTCCCATACTTCACATCTTCTCACGTTGCTTTCTTCATTCCCCCCCGACGGACAGGTATGACGGACCGTCGCGAGCATGACGGCCCGTCGAGGGTCTTCGTTCCAATACACTTGAACTTTGGAATTTTGGGTACTGGGATTACTCTCTGATAATTACGACGAACATGTAGGACGGACCGTCGTATCTGTGACGGTCCGTCACGAACTTCCGTAATACCACACTTGGTCAGACTTCCCCAAATTTCCTTCAGCAACTTCTTCCTTCACTACGATGCCACCTACGGACCGTCACAGCCGCGACGGACCGTCATAGGCTCCGTAGGTGGTCTCTTCTGCAATTCTTTCTCAAAAACTCCCGCGTTCTTCCTTAGACAGATTTTCTGCAAACAAAGATAAACTTATATCAAAATCAACA
The DNA here is from genome assembly GCA_016801875.1 of Solanum sitiens. Classification (NCBI taxonomy): domain Eukaryota; kingdom Viridiplantae; phylum Streptophyta; class Magnoliopsida; order Solanales; family Solanaceae; genus Solanum; species Solanum sitiens. The sequence continues at coordinate 1,374,587 of JABWTJ010000028.1, forward strand.
CAAAAAGGCTCTCGACACACACTAAACTTAAGGAAAAAGTATTAGAAATACCGTGAAACCACGGTACATCAACATTGCACAAGTAGCTCCTTAGGAAGTCCTAGGGAGGTGGCCTAATGTGTATGATTATGCTTATTACTTTATGCATGACATTGTAGTAGTTGTCCACTTGTTATGAAGATGTGCATGGTATAAGTCTAAAGGATGTGAACTTGTCCCTATATTCATAATATTGGTCCTAATGACTATATGAATAAGGTCTTGTCTAGCTTCGGATGAAGTTGCCTTTACTTGTTATGTTGATGTATGAAGTGTTAAGGTTTGTGGTCTCATGAAGGGTTTACTAAGTATGTGTGGGGTTATGGGGCTTCACATGTACATTTCACTAGTAGAATAATATTGGGGTCACGAACAAGGTCTTATAATGATTTATGTGAAGTGAAGACATTATATGTGCAAATTGATGTATCTTACTGTAAAGCCAATAGAGCCTTGACTTAAATGTGTCTTGATAGGTTATACTTGTATGATGGTATGTGTTGACTTGTATAGGTTGTATGTATGCTTTCTTTTTTACCTAAGGTGATGCATGACACCAATTATCACTAGAGGGTTACTTGGGAAGTTAGTGAATAAATGAAAAAAATGCTCACTGTAAAGTAAAGGAGCTCACTGTAAAGTGACCTCAAAAATGACTTAAATTCTATATGTGGTTTTCTATGATGTTTGGCCTTTGAATATGTCTATATGAAGTATGTGAACGATATAAATGCTATTATATAAAGATTTTATGAAGATTTACTCAAAAAGTCATGAAGTATGATTTCAAGTGAAATGTCCCTTTTAAATGCATATTTTTGCATGGTTGTCATACTTAGTGTATTTTTGTACTAATCCCATTATTATATACTTTTTACACAAAGTGTAGGTTATGGATGCTTAAAGGATGTCTTAAATGGTGAGGAGCTTGATAGATGATTCCCAAGCTCAAGGAAAGGAATCTCTAAGTTCCAAGGATCTCCTAAACTATGGTTTACTGTAAAGTGTATAAGTTAGTATTATTTTAATGTCTTATGTTTTAAGGGTTGTGTCCCTAAAGTACTCTAACGTTGTTGAGTCTAATATGGAAAAGAGACTGAGAGTCTAAGTATGTAATATGATATTTTACATATATTTGAAGTTAAGTTTCTAGCATATGATGTGCTATGAAAAGTTTTAAATTTTCCGCTAAATTTACTATGACAATGCGATGAATGATAACTATGGGCTTGTATAAGACCTTCGAGAGGTCAAGTACACCATGTAACTTCTAGGGGGTTCTTCCCGAATGTGACAAGGAGATGGATTGAATTCTTCAAATACTATAACATGAATGTGCTCTACCATCTGGCTAAGGCCAATGTAGTGAATGGCACCCTCAGTAGACTATCTATGAGTAGTGTGACACATGTCGAGGAAGAGAAGAAATGTTTAGCCAAAGATGTTCACCGACTTGCTCGTTGAGGAGTTTTCCTTATGGACACGTTAGATGGTTGTGCAATAGTTCAGAACAAGTTAGAGTATTCATTGGTGGTTGAGGTTAACGAGAAACAGGATAGTAATCCTATATTTCTTTAGTTGAAAGATGATGTTCATCAACAGAGACTTGAGGTTTTCTCCCAAGAGGGAGATGGTGTGCTTCGTTATCATGGTTACTTATGTGTTCCAAATATGGGTGAGTTGACGTAGAAGATCCTTAAAGAATCCCAGAATGTAAAATATATATTGTATTCATCTAGGTTCCACTAAGATTTATCGTTATCTTAGGGAAGTCTATTAATGGAACGAAATAGAGAGGGACATCACAGATTTTATGGCTAAGTGTCCTAAGTGTCAATAGGTAAAAGTTGAACAACAAAAATTGGGAGGTGTGACTCAAGAGATTAGCATCGCTACATGGCAGTGGAAAGTGATAAACATGGACTTCATTATTAGTTTGCTTTGTACTCGCAGAAAAAATGACTCAATTTGGGTGATAGTGGACACATTTACTGAGCCAGCTCACTTCTTGGCTGTCAAGACTACAACTTCAGTGGAGGATTATGCTAGACCCTACATTAGTGAGATAGTCCGGTTGTATGGGGTTCTATTGTCTATCATCTTAGATAGAGGTCCTAGTTTACATCTCATTTCTGGAAGTCGTTGCAGAAATGTCTTGGTACTCAAGTAAATCTCAGTACAATATTTCATCCACAGACGGCTGGTTAGGCAGACCACACTATTCAAACCTTAGAGGACATGTTGAAAGATTGCATTATCAATTTCAAATGTAATTGGGATGATCACATATCTCTCATAGAGTTTGATTATAATAACTATTTTCATTTCAGTATTCAGATAGCCTCATATGAGGCACTATATGAGCGTAGATGCAGGTCTCCGCTTGGTTGGTTCAAAGTAGGTGAAGCAACCATGATTTGTCCAGATTTGGTTAATGAGGCCATGAAGAATGTTCAGCTCATCAAAGATAGACTAAAAACAACTCAGAGTCGTCAGAAGTCCTATGCATATGTAAGGACAAGGAACTTAAAATTTTAAATCGATGATGGGTTTTTCTAAAGGTGTCACCCATGAATGGTGTTATGAGATTTGACAATAAAGAAGCTCAGTCCAAGGTATATAAGTCCTTACACAATCCTAAAGAGGATTGGTAATGTGGCTTATGAGTTAGACTTTCCAACAGAATTAGGAATGGTCATCCAGTATCAAAATCCTTGTTGAAGAAGTGTGTAGGTGATCCAGCATCGATTGTAACCTTAGAGACTGTGGCTTTGAAGGATATACTTACTTATGAGGAGATTCCAGTTGAAATTCTTAAGATTCACGTTCGTAGGTTTATAAATAAGGAGGTCGCTTCGGTAAAGGTTTTGTAGAGAATTTAGTCTGTAAATGGAGATACTTGGGAAGCAGAAATAACCATGATGGCCAAGTCACCTCACCTCTTTTCTTCCAAATCTATTTCAACTTTTACAGTAGTTCCTCTCTAGTCTCTCAGCTTACTGTTGTGTAATTCAGTCTCAGTTTCTAGTTCCCTTAGTTATCCTTGAAATTCAGCATATTTACATGTTCAAGGAACTTATTTTGGTCAGATATGTGTTTCTAGTACTCAGTGGTAAGGATTACATCTCTTTCCCTCCATACTAAACTTGTTTAGTTTCATTCAAACATGAATGATCCTAAGAGAGAGATATTTTAACACCTCGAATTAGAGAAAGACTAGAAAAGGGTCAAACGGACAGGTTAAGAACCTAAAAGTGGACCATGGAACCTTCCACGAAGCCCAAGACAGGCCATGAAGGGTACCACGGTCCATTAATTTCCTCACGGTAAGTTTCACGAACCTTCCCCAGGAAGGTGTCACTCACAAGATGCCTAGATGGCCTATGGTGATGTTGGAAGACTGTCAACTAGGTCGTCAAGTGGCCTAATCAAAATTATTTTCTTCCGTATTCACTGTTAAAGACTATTGATGTTTAAACAGTTTGTGAGCTTCACAAGAACCATAACTTTGTCTTTCCGGGAGACTTGTCACTGATTTGGGTAAACTTCAAATGATCATATTTTTCAATAGAAAATGAATTAGATGGCCCATCACCTATCAAATTAACTATCTTTGAGTCATCTTTCTAATGCCACCGAGTTTTGTTAATTCCAATATCGTAGAAAAATATTATGCCTGAAATAGTGAATCCTACCGAACAAATAATCTTCACGACCCACTTAAAGGGCTTTGGTGCTTTAAACGTCCCATCAAGCCTCTATTGAAGTTAGTTTGTCAGCTTTTAAGTTAGGCTCGCACTGGTCTTTTCCCAATGTATTTGGTACTTAAACTACATCATTTGGTTCTTAAACTATGTCGTTTTACTTTTTCTAAGCCTAATAATCTCGTTGAAAACTACTTACAACCCTTATTCTCTTAAAATCATCAAACTTAGAAAGAAAAGATAAAAAAGAGGTGCCAATTTCTCTCAAAATTAAGCAGAGGTCATCTTCATGTTCAGCCCCAAAATCCAAAGGATTTCTCCGTAGTTGTTTTCCCTAGGTATGTGAGATTTCACTAGTGGGTTACTTTACCCCATTAGGTTCCTAGGATTCAGTCAATTCTTTAGGTTCTCCGTAAATTGTTCAGACATAGGGGATCCTAAATCTTAGGGATCCATAGAGATTTAGTTGTTATAGTTTCTATTATATTGATCACATATTTCTTGAAGAATTAGTATAGTCATATCTATAGAACTTAAAAAGCCTAGCATGTGTTAATTATGAGTATTTCTTCAATTATACTTGTTAGACAGATTAGTCAGGCAATCATTCGAATGCCATATGTTTCAGTACATGTATGTTGCATTCTCAAATAATTATTAGTATTTTGAGCAACTAAGTATTTCAATTGCATTTTAGCTATACATATTTATTTGGGAGCATAATTAGCATCGAGTTTCACTAGGGTTAAACATACCCTCAAGTCCTGGAACTATGTGACCCAATAGGTTTATAAGTTCCCCCTGTTAGGAATCAGTTTTAGTGATCACGTCATAGTCTTTCCTTTATAAACCTGTATATTGGGTCTTCTCGATGGGGTGTATATATCAGAATCCGCGTTTAGCTCACGTGGTTTATGTCAGTTAATAGTATCTCCCATAATCAGATTCATGTTGCATGAAAATGTATTCAACAATTAGTTCAATATTCAGTTCAGCATGATATATATTTCATGATTAATACTTGGTCATTGCATCCAGCTCAACTTTCAGTTATACTTCAGCAAAATGAATTTCCCTGTTAAGTTTTTATGTTGCTTACTAAGCATATATCATGCATGTTCGGTACATTCAAAGTACTGATGCATATATTTACACTACATTGTTGTATGATGTAGGTTCAGGCTCTCCGCTTCCAGGTCATTCTTAGTTTGACTTACAGTCCATAATACTGAGCAACTTCTGTGGTGAGTCCTTATTGTCCGAGGGTGTTTTCTTTATGTTTTTGGTTCAATTAGATCATTATCAGGTTTTAGTATTTCTAGAGTTAGTTGGGGACTTGTCCTAGCAGTTCATCGATTTTAGAGGCTTTCAGACATAGGGTCAGTATTTAGTTGATTTGGATTGTTTCCCATTAACATTCAATTATATTCTCACTTAAAGTTCTTTTAGTTTTGACTCACTTTATAGTTCTTCTTCAACTTACTTAGTTGTATTGCAGTATGTTTGTGATATTCCAACTCAGGGTTAGCTTGGGGTGACTTGTGATTGTAGGTCCTATGTTGCGTCTAGAGGGTAGCCTCGGGCCTTGACACATAGAGTTCCTAAATTCTCCAATTCTATAAGTTATATTCTCCCATTGGAGTTAGGGTTATATTCAATTTTCATGGGTTCTTTTCAATTATGATCTAATCAACTATTTTCTATCCTCTTATGCATGACTTGAAGTAATTACATGTTTTGAAGTTGAATTCACATGAACTCATCCATGATTTTTGGAGTACGATCATATGATGAGGCTTATGAGCTATAAAGGTTAACTTATGAAGATATGCATGTTTCTTTAAGAAATTGATATAAATAATTTCAGGTTGCTTTGAGAGTAAAGCATCGATGTTATTGTTGTTATTGTGAAAGGATTTTCAACATACTTCTAAAAACATGATTTTGAAAGGGTTTTCTCACAAAAAAGATTCATAAGGTTGAAACATTTTATCACCTAAGTTGAATCAATATTAAAGAGCTATTCCAAATTAACCATATCTTTGATTGGCTACTTAATTGTGAATTTTGGTGGATAATAAGACGAATTTGATAAGTGACTATTTCGTGATATTTATTGTTAGCATCGAGTGGACTACTGACAATTACACGTGTCCCATAAATATGTGCCACAATAGGATTTCTTATATAGACATTAGTTAGTGGATCCACTTTAGCTCAAGTGTATGGTTCTTACATTGGCAAGTAAGGACATCTACATTCAGGGTGGAATAGACACCTGATTTCATGTTATAACCTACTATATGTCAGCTAAAGGTAAACTTCCTACGATAATGAACTAAGGTTACTTTATAAAGTATCTCAAATGTGTTTTTCTAGGATGTTTAGTTTGCATTGACCATGTTTATGACTTTTGTTTTCTAACCTGTTAATGTTGATTTAGCTTGGTCATTGCATGTTAATAAAGTCTTTTTGCATGATTTCACAACTCTTATGCATTTCTATCATACATGGTACATTTCATGTACTAACACATAGTTGTGCCTACATGGTTTTACTAATGTTGGATATGGCGCTCCTATTTCCCGTACTCGTGGCTAGTAGATTCTTTTGGGATATTTAAGATTAGTGAATCCCCATGACTCAAGGGCCTAGATTTTTATTTCTTTCATGTCATTTTCATTTTCAAACTTTATATGCGATGTATGGTTTACTTCCCAATCACTTTCCTAATGATGTATTAGATGACTTTGATACTTATGTTTAAACTTCCACTTTTTTCAAACTCATTTGTATGAAAGGCTATCTTTTTAAGTCTTTTATTTCTATTATCTGGTATGATATGTGCTAAATGGATTGTGTAGGACCTCTCGGGGTCTTATACTCCATATCATTTCTAGTGTGTACTTTAAATCATGAAAAACATAATATTCAGACAACAAGGTTTAGAAAGATCCTAGGATATCTCATAAGCCACGTCCAATAGAGTCTTGTTCATGAGTGCGAAGTTCACCACATTTATGAATGAGAGACTATAACATGTTTCAGAAGCTCAACTTATTTTATCACTCTAAAAGTCGTACGATATCATTTAACTATATATATATATATATATATATATCCTAATCCCCATTCGATGATTTTCAGGATATGGTCCCTCAAAGAGCATATGTCAGAAGAAATGTGAATGAGAATATGGAATGAGAAGCTCCACAAGTTTGTCAAAAAGCTCCATAAGTTCCAGCCAACTCTTTGGCCGAGCAAGTGACTAATGTAGAGTTTAGGGCTACTTTCCAAGTGTTTGTTCAAGCTATGATGGCTCAATCCAATAGAGAGATTGCGTTTCTCGTGAAATCAAATATGGGTACGGCGACAACTAGAGTGAGAGACTTCACTAGAACTAATCCTCTAGATTTTCATGGTTACGAGATCGAGAAAGATCCACAGGAGTTCATTGATGAGGTGCATAAGTGTTGTTGCTCATATTTTTTTCAGCAAATTAAAAAAAGAGACTGTGGTTGATGCGGGTCCTTTTGATTGGGAAAAGTTTAAAGTTGCTTTCCATGATATAGGTTTTTTGCCCTTGAGATGAGGGAGGCAAAGGTAATTGAATTCACCAACCTTCATCAAGGAAACATGCTTGTGAAGGAGTATGTCTTGAAGTTCACATAATTGTATAGATATGCTCCTACTATGGTTGCCAACTCTAGGGAAAGGATGAGCAAGTTCATTTTGTGTGTGTCTAGATGGTGGTTAAAGAATGTCATACCACTAGATATGGAAATTTCTCGCCTAATGGTTCATGCTCAACAAATAGAAGAGAGAAACTTAAGGAAAGATCTAGGGAGGCAAAAAAAACAAGAATCGGTGATGGTGACATGTCACATCCTAGGTCCGATGGAGATGGTCGTTCTAAATTCTGAAAAAGGTTTTCCGATCAAGGTTTCTCTCATGCTCCGGCTCCTAAATTCAACAAAGATAGGGTGTCTAACCCTAAACTTCAATGAGGAAATGGTAGTGGATCTTTATTGTGTATTTATGATAGATATGGAAGAAAGCCTGACAGTAAATGTCTATCTGGTTCTAATGCATGTTTTGATTGTGAAAAGACACATAATAAGATAAGGGATTGTCCCTCAATTTCTAAGAACAAATGAGATAATCATCGACGGGCTCAACCTTACCCTTCTTCAAATACATATTTTATGCACCTCAAACTCGATATGAGCAAGAGGATTTTCCCTATGTGGTTATCGGTATGCTGAAAGGCTTTCATCTTGATGTCTATGCTTGTAATGGCAGGAAAGGCAATAAATGTATAACTGGTAAGTAAAGATATAGAGTGGGTTCTCAATAGTACCAGTAATTTGAAAAATGATAGACATTTAGCGCATTCACTCATTTTTTCTTTCTGATAGGACAACTCAAAGAGGGAAATACAAGAGGCGTTAGCGTTCTTTTTTCTTGCCTGCTACTTGGAATAGAGAGCCCTTTTCATTCTTTGCTTCTGCCAACCAAATCCTAAGAAAATTTCCTTCCTGAGTACGTTCACCCACTCCGCCAACCAAATCCTAACAAAATTTGAAAATCAAGCAAGAAAAAACCTTTTTTATTTTATTCTTCACGTACAGGATTACATTCGGGATCATTAGATAGGAATGAAAGGTCACTTTGCGTTGGATTCTCTTTGACCTCCCCATAATTATGGCTTTGCTATCTTGGAGACCGAAGAGATTTTGTCTGTGATCCATGGATATCCGATCGGGAAATCGTATCCAAGCTCCATGGATAGTCTGTGCTCTTTGGATGGGAACAACCATTCTAACTCTTCTTGGGGGATTCCACCCACAAACACAAAGTTTATGTTTGACTGATATTGCCCATCACCATTTAGCTATTGTATTTATTTACCCCTTTTCTTGTTGTTTTCTCGTAAATGAAAAAAAAAGGAATGCCTTTTAGTGAGACAAGAATGTTGGAGCGAAGCTTCCTGGAGTCCATCGAGTCATTCCCAATCCCATTATGTTCTCTCACCAACTTGAACATCTTATTTTCCTTCTCAACTCAAGGTGATCTAAATATCATGTCTACGACCAGCAGTTCCATATTGGTCTAATTTATGCTTCCCCTTGGTATCTGTAAAGGGGCTGGTAAGCGCTTCCTGAATAGATTCCCTTCTCTTACCCGGACACCGAACAAAGGGAGCCATTTCCCAATCAGGTATAGAACACATAGTTTTGTTCAACCTTTCCCTTTTTCTTTACTACTCGATAGGAGGGAGGGATTTTCAGTCGCAAAATACAAATTTAACTTTCTGAAAATAGGACCTAGTAACTATTGCCTTAAAATACATGAATGGTTCTTGGATTTGAATCTCCAAATTTTGGTTTCCTAATGGCATAAGAAAATACAACCAACTTGATATATGATATATAACGAATCAGCTCAGTATGGATTTTTGTAATTAAAAAATCCTTCTCAATTTTAGTTATTAATAATAAATATAACAACAATTATCAGTATATGTAAACCCCCAAGATAAATTGTTAGACGAATATATGTTATTTATATATTTTCTCGATATAGAATTATCAGATATTAGAAAAGTATCGTACTTCAATTTGAATTTTGAATTGATAGAAAATTGAAATTATGTTTTCGGAGTGCACAACCAGTGTTGCCCTGAATAGAACATAAAACGACAATAAAAGAGAAGAAAGACAGATATTATAGATATCTCCACATGTGTTTAAGCCATACAAACCTTCTTTTCTTGTACACTTCACAATTGTATTTTACTAAAAAACTCGTAAATAAAATATCTCTCTTATCTTTGAATCATTTGTTGAACAATGAAATCCTTGAAATTTGAGTGAGATATATCTTTCTTTATTCAAATTCAAAATGTTCATAACTGAGGCTACACAAAATCAAAGCCAGAAAAGGGCTTGATCCCGATGCTACCTTGTCATTTGTGATGCCATATGTGGGTATGAAGTTTGATGTTCTTCCGAATATGTTGATAGACACTTTTTCCCTCTTTACTCCTATTGGTGAATCTCTGGTGTCTAAGATAGTCTATAGAAGTTGTCTCATCTCCTTATCCCACAGAGTCACTATTCTTTATCTTTTAGATCTTCATATAATAAATTTCAATGTTATTCTTGGTATGGATTGACTTATTTTTTTTTTACTTATATTGATTATAGAACCCTATAATTCAAGTTGTAGTTTCCAAATGATCACATGCCAGAGTGGAAAGGGAGAAATTAGATGCCTAAGGGTTAGTTTGTTTCTTGTCATAAAGTAGAAAATAATTTCTAAGGGTTGCATATATAATCTTGTTCGGGTTAGGGATATGGATTTTGAAACCCCTACTCTTGATTCAGTCCCCGCTGTTAATGATTTCCCAAAAGTATTTCCTGATGATTTACCCGGTATTCTCCTCGAAAGGAAAATAGACTTCGGTATTAACTTCATTCCAAATATTCAGCCTACATATATTCCTCCTTTTTGTATGGCCCACGTAGAACTTAAGGAGTTAAAAGATCAATTGAAATATCTTTTGGATAATTCAGCCAAGCATATCTTCTTGTGGTGCTCTAGTTTGATTTGTTCGAAAGAAAGATGGTTCACTTTGTATCTGTATTGACTACTAGCAGTTGATCAAGGTCTCTTTCACGTATAAATGGGTTGTTTGATAAACTACAAGAAACAAGTTACTTTTCTAAGACTGGCATCTAATTGGGTTATCACCAATTGAGGGTGAAGGAAAATGACATTCCAAAGACGGTGTTTTGAACTTGGTATGGTCATTACGAGCTTTTTGTAATGTACTGTGTCTTAACTAATGCTCCGATCATATTTATGGATCTGATGAATAGAGTATTTAGACAATATATTGATATGTTTGTGATTGTGTTTATCGATGACATCTTAGTTTACTCAAGGTGGGAGGATGAGCATGCATATTTTTTGAGGATTGTGTTGCAAGTCCTTAGGGATCAACAACTTTTTGCAAAAAATTTTAAATGCGAGTTTTGGTTAAGATTCATGTTTTCTTTGTCACGTTATTTTTGGAAAGGCTATTGAGGTAAATCTTCAGAAAATGGATGCGGTTAAGAATTGGCCTAGACCTTTATCCCCTTTGGATATTAAAAATTTCTTGGGTTTGGCTAGTTACTATAGGAGGTTTGTTGAAGGATTTTTTTCGATTTTCTCTCCATTGACGGCATTCACCCAAAAGAAGGCTAAGTTTGTATGGTCTGATATGTGTGACAAGAGTTTTCAAGAATTTATAGATAGACTCATCTCAACTCCAGTGTTAACCTTAGCAGAAGGATCCGATGGGTTTGTGGTTTATTGTGATGCCTCAACAGTCTTCTAGGTTGTGTCCTTATGCAAAAAGGGAAATTAATTACTTATTCTTCACTACAACTTAAGGTTCATGAAAATAACTATCCTACTCATTATTTGGAACTAGCGACAGTTGTTTTTGCCGTAAAGATTTAAACGCATGACTTATATAGTGTTCATGATGATGTCTTTACCAAAAACAAAATTTTGCAATATGTGTTCAAGAAAAATGATCAAAAGTTTTGCCAAAATATGTGGCTTGAGTTGTTAAAGGATTATGACATGAGTTTCCTTTATCATCCCGACAAGGTGAATGTGGTGGCGGATGCTCTTAGTCGATTATTTATGGGTAGTGTTGCTAATATTGAGGATGATAAAAAGGTGTTGGTTCAACATGTTCATATATTGTCCTGATTGTGTGTTCAGTTGGTTAACTCCACCACAGGCGGTGTTATAGTTCATAATGGTTTTGAATCGTCTTTTGTGGCAGTTGGAAATCCAAGCAAGGTATTGACCCAATTTTAATTGAAATGAAGGAAGCGGTTCGTAAGATTTTTATTGAGGCTTTCTCCCCGGAGGGATATGGTGTACTTTGATATCAAGGTTGGTTGTGTGTTACCGATGTTGACAATTTGAGGGTTCAGATTTAATTGGAAGCCCATAGTTCTTGATATTCCATTCACCCGAGAGCCACCAAGATGTACTATGACTTGCGAAGGTCTACTAGTGGAATGGGATTAAGCAGGATATCACAGAATTTGTGCTAAATGTCCTAATTATTAACAAGTGAAAGTTAAACATCGAAAGCTAGGAGGTTTGTCTCAAGATATTAACATTCCTACTTAGAAGTGAGAAGATTTGAATATGGACTTTATTATCGGTTTACCTCGCACTCGACTATAGTAAAAATCAATTAGGTTTATTGTAGATTGTATGGTGAAGTCATCTCATTTCATCCCCGTCAAGGTGTCTGATTAAGAGAAGGATTGTGGTAAGTTGTATTTGAGGGAAATGTTTAGGTTGCATGGAGTGCTCGTATCTATTATCTCTAATCTTGGCACCCAATTTTCTTTTCAATTTTGGAAATCTTTCCGAAAGGTCCTTAGTACTCGTGTTAATCTTAGTATGTCTTTTTTCCCTGCAAACCCATAGGCAAGTGAAACATACTATCCAAACTTTAGAAGATTTTTTGAGAGCTTGTGTGATTGACTTCAAGGAAAATTGGGATGATCATTTGCCTATGATTGAATTTGCTTACAATAATAGCGATAATCCAAGCATTGGTATGACTCCGTTGTATGAGATGCATATCTCTTATAGGTTGGTTTGAAGTTGGTGAGGTTGCCTTGATAGGTCCTGATATGTTTTAGGTTGAAGTTGATTTTTATCTCCTTGGATATGTGCATTATGTGATTGCCTTCATTTTGGGCTTTTAGATCATATTCACATCCTGCTTATGATGTCTTGAGTTTCATTTGAGGATGAATGTTTCCAAGAGGGAGATATTGTAACACCTCAGATTAGAAAAGAGGGAAAATGCTGTTTTTAGGCTGGTGTCTGTGTATATGGACCGTAGAAGCTTCTACAAACCATAGGTGGCAACCGTGGAAGTGAGAAAACAATATTTTAAAACAAGTCTCAGTATCCTTTTTTATGATTCACCAGGACGACCCTTCATTCCATCTACGAGTTGTAGATAGGTCTCATAGGTAAACTCGAACACATAGTAAAATTTTAAAGCTTAAAGTTGGTTCCTACTGATAGCATGTAGGAACCGTAGAAAGACCTACAAACCATACATAAGATCCGTTAAAAGTTGTCAAAATTAAGAGTCTCTAATCATCATTTACGGTTGACTAGTACGATCTATAGAATGACCTACGGACTGTAGGTCTAAACCGTAGATGGAGGTCAACAATTATTTTTAAAGGATTTTATTTAGCCCAATACGTTGTCGTTTTGCCTTCCATGCTAAGCTATATATAATTTTTAAGCCCCAAGTTAACCTTTTTTCAACTCATTCTTCAATTTCCCTAAAAATAACCAAAGTCATCCTCCCAAATTCTCTCAAGATCAAGGAAGAAGAAGAAGAACTATGTTCAACTACAAGTATCTAATCCTCCAATCATTCTGGAATTTTAACATCAAGGTATGATATTATTCACCAATGGAGTCCTTTCCTCCATAGGGTTCCTAAATTCTCCAGTTCTACAAATTATATTCTCCAATTGGAGTTAGGGTTTTATTCAATCTTCATGGGTTCCTTCAAAGTATGACCTAATTAACTATTTTCTATCCTTTTATGCATGACTTGAAGTAATTACATGTTTTTAAGTTGAATTCACATGAACTCATGCATGATCCATGATTTTTGGACTATGCTCATATGATGAAGCTTATAGGCTATTAAAGGTGAATTTATGAAGTTATGCATGTTTCCTTATGAAATTGATATCAATGATTTAAGGTTGCTTTGAGAGTAAATCATCGTTGTTATTGTTGTTGTTGTTGTGAAAGGATTTCTCACATACAACTCAGAACATGATTGTGAAAGGGTTTTCTCACAAAAAAAATTCATAAGGTTGAATGGTTTTCTCACCTAAGTTGAATTAACATTAAAGATTTATTCTAAATGAACCTATCTTAGATTGACTACTTAATTGTGTCTTTCCATGGATAATAATATAAATATGATTAATGACTATTCCGTCTTATTTATGCTTATCACCGGTTGGTCTAGTGATGATTACCCATGTACTATATGTTAAATAAATTCTTAGGCCTAACTCACACCCCAAAAATAAGCTCAAATGGAGGAGGATTGCCCTAGCCTTATAAGGACTCCACTCATCTCATTAACCATCGATATGGGACTTTTGTCACTCTTTAACACCCCCACCTCACGCCCAGTGCTTAGCATCTGGTGCATGGGCAATTTTTTATTTTGGGGGCCCCAACATCGGGTGAGACATGCACTGCTCTGATACCATGTTAAATTAGGTCTTAGACCTAACTCACACCCCAAAAGATAGTTCAAAGAAAGGAGGATTGCTCAAACCTTATAAGGAGTCCACCTATCACCATCGATGTGAGACTTTTGTCATTCTTTTAACACCATAACTATGTGCCACTATAGGATGTCTTAGATAGACATTACCTAGTTGATTCACTTTAGCTCATATTTATGGTTCTTACCTTGGCAAGTAAGGTCATCTCTTTTAATTGTGGGATAGACATCGGATTTCATGTTATAGATCGTTTGGTCTATGTCGGTTAAAGGTAAACTTCCCACAATAATGAACCAAGGCTACTTTCTAAAGTATCTCACAAGTATTTTTGTAAGATATTTAACTTGCATTGACCATGATTATGAGTTATGTTTCCTAACATGTTATTTTATGATTTAGCTTGGTCATTGCATGTCATATAAAGTCCCCTTTGCATGATTTCATAACTCTTATGCATTACTATCATACTTGGTACATTCCATGTAAATGTCTACTAGTGCCTACATTTTTTCACTAATTTAGGATCTGATGCTCCTATTCTCTATACTTGTGGCTAGTAGATTCTTTTGGGCTATTATAGATTGGTGAGTGCTCATGATCTCTTGGGCTATTGAAGATTGGTGAGTCCTCACTAATATATTTCATATTTCATAAGCTTCATCATGTATTCATAATCAAAAATCATGAATCATGCATGGGTTCATATGAATTGTTATCAAATATATATATTTCATTTTAATCAATTCTTTTTTATTACTTGCATCAAAATATGTTTATAAGGTTATTACATTATAGATTTCATTAAATTAAAATTAGTCACATTATATTTAATTTTGTTCATTGATTTCATTATAGAACGACATCAAATTGTTTACTCAATCAATACTTTTACCCATTTCTTTAGAAAATGTATATTATTTTTATAAAAAAAATGTTTTATAGATTAAAAAAATAAATTAATTTGATTTTATTAGAAGAAGTAGAAAAAAAAAAGCGATAATGTAGGAAAAAGAGAAAAAATGATTATTTCTCAAAATTGATATTTTAAAGTAAAGTTCAAAGGTATAAATAATTGGCATAATACACAAATATATATCTTCTCACTTACTTCAGTTCATATTTATGTCTTCCACTTTAAGTGTCAACAAGTAAACACTTACACTTATATGATATTGAATAAATAAATACATATATTCTTCGTGATATTCTATATGACAATTCGTATTTTATGTAATATTTTATTTATATTATGTCACGTAAAATTTATATTCTATTTGTGCACACTCAGTTATGGGGCATAAACAAGTTAAAGATATTATGGCTAAATAATTTATGCCCCTAGAAAACAAAAGGAGAGATGTAGAAGGTAGGGATGTGTGGGGTGAGGGACAGGAAGTTGAATGAGTAACAAATGGAATAATTAGGAAAGGTCACATCAATGTCACGAGACAAGTTTAATTCCCTCAACCTCACATACCCATATACTATAACATGAAAAAATACTATTAAACAACTCTCTGACTTTGCTTTTATTACACTCTCTACGACCCGCCTCCGAAGCCTCTTCTCTTGGGCGACTTCACTTTCCTACTCTTTCATATATATTTTCTTAAAAAAAAAAAAAAAAACTATCGATATTTGTTAATTATTATTTGGCATAATATGGATATAGGTTTTATAGGAGCACTTATAAAGAGTGTTAATTAAGTATCGTTAAAAATACATGTGTAACAATAATTAAAATATTATCATTAATTAATGTCATTAAAGATCATTTATGGCGCAATAGTGTATACACTACTCAATTCAGAGGCGTATTCAGGAGGGGTCACCGGGTTTATGTGAACCCATGCTCCTTTCACGAAATTATATATAGTAGTGTTATATTTTTTTAAAAAAAAATATTTAAATATAGATGTGTGAACTCACATTCGAAATATCATATACTGTCGTGCGATGATGATTGGGTGTACCTCTCTAAGGGACGTTAGAAATATGTATCCTTATCTATCTTTTTTATTTTTCGTTCTAAAATTGAGTAACACATCTAAGTGGTTTGGATGGATAAAAAATAATTTTGAACTTATAATTTTAATAATTTTCAGTAATAAAAGCCTAAATGTCAATTCAATTAAATTTATATCTCAAATTTCTTTTTTTGTAACAGTACAACCATCATCTCAAAACTCGGAATACGGCTATGCTACTCATGGATCATTTGTTTTGCAAATAAACGGTGGAGCTTTATATCGACATTTTATACTATAATATAAAGAGAATCAAAATAATAATAATAATAATAATAATAATAATATCTATATATATATATATATATATATATATATATATATATATATATACTTTTGTTCGTAATAAAGGATTTAGAAGCAGAGGATTGTAGTCATTCGATTGTTTTATCCTGGAGATTTTTAATACTGAAATAAAAATTCGACAAAACAAAGAGATTACATAGTTTCAAATATAATATTGTTATTTCATGAACTAAATAATCCCAAGCAGTGTAACGAATTTCGACACTATCATGTATTATGTGTGATTGTGTACGTTCCACTTTATTTCATAGTAATACTACTTGTGAAATCAAAACAATTCTTCTTTAATGACTATTCATTTAAATTATAATTTTTTTCGTCCTTATTTATGTGAATTAATTTAATTTGATACATAATTTTTTTAAAAATTAAAATTTATAGTTTAAAATAAGTTATAAGTTTTTGTATGACTAAGAATAAAACAAACCACAATTTGAAGTTAAATTATTAGTACTAAATATAAAAATATAATTCTTTTTAAAATTAACTTAAAAGAAAGCAAGCCATATATTTTTTTTGTATAATAAGAAATATCAATTATATTTATTTTTAAAAAAAAAAAAGATAAAATGAGAGTGGATGATAAAAATAGATTGTCCTGTTGGTGGGGGATATTATTAAAAAGGAAGGGGAAATGCCAAATTAGACTAGTAAAGTTCCTTTTGTTGCGTTTGGCATATATTATTGTCACCACATCTTTATATGCTTGTCCCCTGCCCCAGCCCCAGCCCCAGCCCCTTGTTACTACAAACATCCATCCCACCTTCTTTTAATTTTCCCCTTAAATACGCATTTTTATTCGTTTCCAAATCACACATTCATTCTTTCTTTCTTTCTTTCCACCAAACATATTACTATATATGAAATCTCAAAAGAAAAGATAGCTGTTACTCCACGAGATCCAAAGCTTGACTTTCACCTGCCCTCATCACTAAAATCGAGTCATATGCACTGAAACTGGAAAATAAAATATGAAATAAACGTACGTTTTGACCAAAGTGTACAACACTGTGGCACGGAAAATAGAATTAGGAGGTACTCAGCTATAACATCTAATTTCCTTTGTAAAGGTTGCGAGATCCCCTCAATGTCTTTTGAGTCGAGCTTTATTTAATGCAGTTCGCATTTGAGTTCTAGATCGGGAGAAGTTAGATAATAATAATAATAGTATATTAAGCTCTTACTTCCATACTTTCACCGGATCCAATCCCCATCGAATTCTTATAGACTTAATTAAACTTGTTTGCTTCTATCTTCTTCAATATTAACCTTATTGTGTTTTTTCAGTATTAGAACGTTTTTCAATTTGTAGGTGTTTTTATTGCCATAGAGCTAATTGCTCTTTCTTTTGGATCGTGAAACAAACGTTATATATTTTCCTTCTTAGTAGGTGTAATGAACATTTTGTTTCAGAAAAAAAAAATGTTATCTTAGAATATGAATTCTATTCGTACAAAATCCCAATTTATTAGAGTTGAGTAGTAAATAATGATGGTAGCTGTTATTTGCAGGTATTAATTAAAGAGAGAGTAGTTGTGAATGGCTTCATCTTCATCACCTTCCTACTCACCATGTGCAGCATGTAAATTCCTTCGTCGTAAATGCCAACCAGAATGTGTATTTGCACCTTACTTCCCTCCTGATCAGCCTCAGAAATTCGCAAATGTTCATAAAATATTTGGAGCCAGCAATGTCACAAAGTTACTAAATGAGTTGCAGCCACACCAAAGGGAAGACGCCGTCAACTCTCTTGCTTATGAGGCAGACATGCGCCTTCGAGATCCAGTCTATGGTTGCGTTGGTGTCATCTCTCTTCTCCAACACCAGCTCCGACAGCTACAGCTAGATCTTAGCTGTGCAAAGTCTCAACTGTCAAAGTATCAAAATGTAGGAGGCATTGCTAGTACCACACCTCATTTGATAGGAGGTGGAGGGAGAGATCATAACCAACTATTGTATCATCACCATCAGTTTTTTCCTAGAGATCAGCAACAACAACAACAACAGCAACAACAACACATAATCCGAGGATCACTTGATGGAGGAAGTAACAATTTTGATACAGGTGGATTTAAAATTTAAACTTCACTGCATAAAATTATCATTATAATATTTATTAAAATTGTAGTAATTTTTGTAAACTAGCAGCCTTTTTTTTATAGGGCAGCATACAACATGATGAAGATCACAGGCATGCACTATCATCAGTGTAATTATATATCTCAAGTATTTTTCTAGACCAATATTATTACATGCATTTAATTACTCGATCTAGAGTTGTTCATCCATTGCTGCTTTCACCTTAGTAATTATTGAAAAGAAAATAGTTCACCCACCTGCAGCTGGATAGAAATTTCAGTACAAATATGGAATTGCACAAAACAAAAATCGTAACTGGGAGATTCGAATTACAATAAATATATTCCCCTCTTTTCCATTTATTTGTATGATTTTGATTTGATATGGAATTTTAAAAAGTAAGACTTTTAAATCTTGCGATTTGGTTCAATTCTCAACTTGTAATCTTATCCGCATTTCCCCTACCCCAAATAACCCTTAATGGTATGTGATGAAAATAATTATCAGTTTAAATTAGTTTGATCTCTCTTTCAGTAATTCTATATAAAACTCTTCTCTTTAGTTTGTCATAAAAATAATGTTTACATTTATATTTGAGAACTTTTTTTTAAAAAAAAAAATCTAATAAAATGCTTTATGAAACTCTTCTAGTGACAGCCAAAAATAAAGTAAACAAGTTTTTCTTTTTTTTGTTTTTGTACATATATGACTTTTGAATACTCTTTGACTTGAAAGAATTAGAGGTTAAAATCTCAACTATGGCAATTTTGTATTTGTTTATGAATTTACTTGTTAAAATTCATGCTTATATATATATATATATATATATATATATATATATATATATATATATATATATATATACCCTGAATAAAGCAAAGATATATAGGTGATGATCCTAACTTAAGGGATTATACAGAGAATCAGAGATTTGATGAGTTTCCCTTTTTATGTCTTCCATATGTGTTGAGAAGGAGTTGTTGAACACATTAACTAGTGAAGGACAATAAAATCAACAATCAAAAATATAAAATCAGACACCTTTAAATGCACAAGTATTTAAGGAGGCCATTCAATTTTTTTTTTTTTAATACATATTGTCTTTTCCTATTTTGACAGAGGCATTTTAATACATTCAATATATTTTTTTAATTTAAGACCATAAACATTTCAAAGTTTTTCCATTGAAATCAGAATCAATCAAACATTTTAAAATGAATGAATATAAGCTTGCGTTTGGATATACGATATTAAGTCGTGATTTTTATTTACGAAAATCTTAGTAGTATAGTTAATTGGTTACCTAAACTTCTACCTTGTTCGTGAGGGTTCGATTCTCCACATTGTAATCTTCTGCCTCACTCACCTCCAATTTTTTTTAAAGAAAGTAAAAGATATTTTCAATTCATGATTTGAATATGCCATATGGAATCTTGACCATAAACAAGCCTCAAATTCTCTATAAAGTATGATTTTGGGATTTCAAATGGTGATTTAAATTTTTTTAAAGGTAAAACTTGACTGATAAACTTATGTTTTGTAAAAAAAAAAAGTTTCAAAATTTTGCAAAAAAAAGCAAAAAAAACTCTTGTTTGGTGTAAAAAGATTATTTATACCATGTGAAAAGATTATAATAAATTATACTTCTTCCATTTCACAAAGAATGACCTGATTTAACTTGGCACACACGAAGTTTAAGAATATAAATAAGATTTTTGAATTTTGTGGTCCTACACTAAAGTTAGGTCAAATATACAAAATTGTCTTTTGATCTTGTGGCCTTAAACATGTCATATGGAAAGTTGAAATTAAAATATTACAAAAAAAACAAAGTGATCATCTTTTTGAAACAGATTAAAAAGAAAACGATGTCATTCTTTTTGAAACCGAGAGAGTAACAAGTACTACCATCATTAACTACTGAGTGTATATATATATATATATATATATATATATATATATATATATATATATATATATATATATATATATATATATATATATATATATATATATATATGAAAATTAATAATAACAATCATTTCTTTTAAAAGAATCATCAAAATATGTGCTTATAAATACGACATTGAGGATATTTCGATATCTTATGAAAAATGATTTGCTTATTCAATAAATTTGTATAAAATTATGAAACTATAATACTTAATAATTTATACAATTTTCATATTTATGAATAAATAAGTAAATATAATTCAAATTACATATCAAAATAAAACTTAAACTCCATATTATTTTGAATTCATATTATAATTATGTATTTATAACATATCTAAATGGGTCCTTAGAATTAGGGTTTTGATTTTTAGAAAGCAAAAGAAGAAAAGAACAAAATGTAGTCACAGTATGATAATGTGTAGTACTAGTTTTGGTGCAAACTGCAAAGCAATGATGGTATTTTGCCCTTTTTGAAATGTAAATGTTTGGCAGTACAGTGCAGGTAGGTCTCTTTTTTCTCATACTCTCTACGTACAACTTCAAACACCTGCACACGTTTGTCCTCATTCTTTTATTATCATATTATATACTCTCTCCATTTAAAAAAAATGACTTAATTTAACTTGGACAGAATTTAAGAAAAAAAAAACTTTTAATCTTGTGATTCTAAATTAAAGTTATGTCAAATGTATCAAAATACTTTTAATTTTGTGGTCTTCAACATGTCACGTGGAAAATTAAAGTTAAATTGTTGCCAAAAAAGAAAAAGAGTCATTCTTTTTTAAACAGACTAAAAAGAAAATATAGTCATTCTATTTTAAACAAAGGGAGTATCAAACTTCAACAACAATTGATACAATACGATATATTATTGAGGACTATGATGAGATCAATAGATAACTTATTTTTCTTTCTTTTAGAAATACATTTCACACATTGATTATTGGACCGGTAAGTGTTGGGTGAATTATAAAAAAGATTTAATGAATTTTAACTTGTGTATGATTCATAGAAAAAGAACAATTATTAGGCCAAAATGGCAAGTTATATATAGTAGATGAGAAATTTTTAAAAAATGACTCTTATTTGACATAATTATAATTTTGATATTTATCATTTATAACTACTATTTATTTAAGAATCTAAGCAAGAATAAAAATTCCTCTCCTCAATATCATTCGCCTCTATGTGTCTCTTTTTCTTTCTTTTCCTCACCCTTCACTCTCATAGCATGTGTTAAAATGCTCGATTTTGAAATACATGATGGAATGAATAGAGTGCATTGTTTTGAAGTCATTTTAATAGCAATTTTTAGTTATATAGTTGTTGAAATCTTGCCTTTTTACACATATATAGTAACCTTTTCCTCAATAATATTATGTATAGTGATCATTTGTACAATGCACACGATGACGATCGACCAAAACTCATGAATGGTATCTTTTCAACTGTTGAATTATTGATTCTTTCCTTTTGGCGACAACAATTCTATGGGGACATTAAAGACTAGAACAGAAACGAACGGGCTCCATTACCAAAGTAACTGGACCTACTCTACTGCCCTAACTTAAGAACTTGTCACTCTATATATTTCAAAACTCCACGCTAGAAATGTACAAAATCGAATAAAAAATTAAATAAAATTGCAAATCGTGTTAAATTGAAAAAAAATATCACTAGTGATTTGATTTGGCTTGGTATGATATTGAAAAAAAAACTCGACTATATTTGGGTTGGTTTGGTTTTAACTAAGAAAAACCAACCCAATATTATGTATGTAATTTTAAAATTTTATTTTATACATAAAAATATTTACTTTGATATTATTTAAAAATATTTCTTATACTATTTCATAGTTTTTATCTTTTAATATATTATTTCAAGTTTAAAACTTAAATTCAGAATTGTCCAATAAAGATTATAGTTATAGATGTTAATAATTATGATAAAACTTAAATCAAAATTAAATTAATATTAATGCAAAAAGAAAATTAATTCAACACTAAGAATGACAATAATATCGAATATTATTTGTTCTTTAGTTTTACATTGATTTAAACAATTAAAATACATAATCTAATTTTAATTTTCCTTAAATATTTAGTAATGTAACTAATACTTATTAAACTTATTTTAGCATAATTTAGTACTTTTAAATTATGATTATTTTCATTATGACTTTACAATATTTATTTTATATGATGATTTTTATTGATTATTTTTGTGTCATCAATACTCATCTCATATTTGTGTTATTTTTTTTTTTAAGAAACAGATTATATAATTGTATTTTGGTTGGACAAGAAATATTTGGAGCACAAGTTAATTATCTGTTTGTATGCAAACTTTACCGGAAAAATCCAAAAATCTGGGAAAATTCGAGGTTTATTAGTTTGGTTTGATTTATAAATTTAAAAATTCGACATAATGATTTGATTTGGTATTTAAAAAATCCGAACCAACCCAAGGTTGAAAAATTCGAAAAAATCCGAATTTTATTTATTTGGTTTGGTTTATAAATTTAAAATTTTTACACGGATGATTTAATTTGATATTTGAAAAACTCGAATCAACCCGATCACGTACACATAACACAAAAATATGTCTTTTAACTTGACTTCATTTTTATATCAAAAAAGAGCCTAAAGTGTCTCTCAATTATTTCAATTGGTACGGAACTATCCTTCATCCACCTTTCGATCTCCAAAACCAATGACGTCAACCTTTTGGTTCAGAAATACCGATTTAACCACCTGACTCATATTTTCCCTTATTTTTATCATCTCCCCGAGAGCTAAATAATTAAATATTTATTTATTATGTTATCTAATTTGAATGGTACAAATTTACTCCTCTCAAATAATAAATAAGAAAAACCACATGTAATTCTTGTTCTGATACAATATGCTTGAAAATACTACTAAAAAATCATTTATTTCATGATATTTTTACATTGGCTTATTTTAAATCAATAACTAATTTACTATAACCAAGCTCATAACTTGGGGTCCATTAAAAATGTGAATATGAAGTTCATATAAAAATATTACTTTTAATTAATATAACATTTTCTAATAATTATTTAATTTCTTGTTCATTCCCTTCTTTATTTTTTTAAATTTCATTCTTACTTAGGATATTAGATTCTCAAACTTGAAATGAACTTATACGTTCATATTTTTTAAATTTATACTATTACCATGGTGGGGTAGGGTGGGAGAGGAGAAAAAATTATTTTTATTCGTTTATTATGAATTTTGGGTATACTGATATTAAATTATATTAAAAAATTATTTAAAAGAATATCTAACACTAAAAAATTGAATAAAAAGAATTTTATTTCTTACTTCTAATTCTTTGTTCTTCTCTCTTTTTCAAAGTGGAAACACATCAAGAATATATACGAGTGAATCAATCCAAAAATAAAAATAAAAATAGAAAACGAATGTTCTCAAAGTATGATTCAACCGCTATTAAATATCCCATGAACATGATGATTTCATAGGGAAATAAAGATTTGTCATAATGAGTAATAATAACTCATTAAAAGCTAATAAAAATGAATAAAGAAGTTGTTACTATTCATAGCGTTCCTTTCTAGTTGTTATGATTTTTTAAAGTCAATTGATAAAAAAATTTACTAGTATTTTATGATGTATTTTAAAATTATATTAATATGCAAAAAGAGGCAATTTATAGTACTTTTCGTATACTTTTTGAATAATATCGATCTAAATTTTTAGTTTACAGTATCAAATTAATGTAATTTAATTTAACTTTAAAAATTAGTCAAATTAAATTTCAAAAAGAGCAATATGACAACTAAAAAAGAACGAAGGATGTATTGTAATACAATAAAAAATTATTAACAAATATTAAGTAATGAACCTTAGATAAATACTTTCCTTTTGAGATATTGGAATCATTTTTGAGTAATCTTCTACATATTTCAAAAGGAATATTATGGACTAAGAAATTTTGGGGGATTTTCACATATGAGTATAATGAATCATATGTGGTGTCCATAGATTGTGCACTAGACCTAAATAAAATAATATATATAATTTACATAACAATTGGTGAAGTTTAGAACTTCTACAAATCAAGAATTTATATCTAAGCTCAAGGTCATATTTTATTACATCATACTCACACAATCTATCATTATCACGATTTTGCTCTAAGAGGACCAACTATTGATGAATGCTCTAGAAGATTTTGACATTTTCATAGAAATGATACCACTCCATATTCATATAGGTCTAATCATCAAGTGTATTTTGTAGAGTAATACACCACCTATATATAAGGATATGATTTAGTTTAAGAGTATAATTCAACTTCACTCTGTCTTGCAGCATGGTACTATTTTCACATATCATAGGAGGGACATAATTTTATAATGCTTACTTATTAACTAACAATTTATTATTACCCATATGAAGCCAATTTATGGGATCTCCCATTGCATAGATTGAGTTATCATCATTGTTAACCTTCTCAAATTGACAAAAGTCTCACTTCCCTCAATGTTTTTTTTAGTGTGTGAATTAATCAATTTTTTCTCTGACTACACATAATTTACATAAATTCTTCACATTACATAAATTCTTCACATTATGTCTCAACACGTGCATCTAATTTAGCATGTCACTGAAAAAAATACTTTTTTTTCACATCAACTATATCATTGTTTGGCAGCCACAATATATAAACACAAAAGATATTTGATTTTACTTATATTGAAATATTTACTAAGATATAAACCACTTAACCTCATCACAAACAAACTTCAAAACAACAAGTTTTATTTATATTATTTTAAACATATGAAACTTCCTCTATGGATAAACACATAACAACTAGTGAATTTTGAAATCCACTTTATATCACTGTACTCCCTCTGATAAAATAAAACATACAATATATTTGATACTATACTTGTGGCACCTCTCTTGTATCACCATTGACTTCTTTTCAAAATAATGCATCAAGAAACAAATTTATTTTGGAAAAAGGAAGAATATACCTCTAAATTATCGAAAATGATATACAAATATCCTTTGTTATATTATTTAGACATCCGTGTCTCTGCCATCCAAAAAGTGGATTGTGTCCTTCACTCTAACGGTTGGACGTGTGGCATCATCCTATGTATTTATCCAAAATATTCACTAAAAACTGGAATTAAGAAGATCCACTCAAATAACCCCCTAACCACCTGTTACTAACACATAATAATATACCCAAATAAACCAAAGTAACACAAATTCTCTCTACTCATCGCCACAGACAAACCCTAGCTCTTCGGTGTTCTTCGTCGATTCCTCTTTGTCTATTATTCTACAATCTTTGCTTCTACGAACATATCCGACGTTCGACCATATGTACCACGTCTTATTCGTCAACTCACAATTTCTTGTATTTTTTATGTTTGATTTTGGTTTATATTTATCATTGTCACGACTCAGACCGTCGTGATTGGCACCCATACTAACCTTCCGGTGGGGAACCATTAATACTAATCAGCTAACCAAGAACTGAATATTTAAAGATACATAAGCAGATAAAAATGCAAAAATCAAGTAGAGGTCTCATAAACTCCAAAAGTCTAACAACGATTATCAAAACATTGCGGAAATATTTCCTAGAATCTTACAGTCAGTATACGAAATTCTAAAGTTCAACAATTCTAAAGAAAATGGGTATACCCCAATTACAAATATCTAACTAGAAAGTATGAGTAAAAAAAGAATGGAATAAAATATAGAGAACTCATGACAGCCTGGAAACACTGGCTCACCATTGAATTCGATTTATCGCTAATCTCCTAGATGTGGTGTGTTAGTAGCCGCCTGAAGATGTCCTCTACTAAACAAGGAAAGAGCAACTGCAGTATCAGTGCAAAATGATAGTATACTGGTCGGATCACATGGCTATTCCAGTAAGCACAACATATATGAGTAGTCACAACAAGTAAACACACATATCCTGAACATATACAACATCAATTATCATTTTGGAAGCAACAAACCCATTCCACATTTCTAATATCAAGTAATACGCATATATGACAAGTTAATGGTCATCTCATCAAACTCATACCCAAATTGTTAATATTTCGGATTGTGACACCCCATCCAAGTTACTATATTGAAACATGACACCCATTCTCATATGTTTGTCAATATGTGACATCCGATCCCAGTGTGTTGGAACGTAACACCCGGTCCACTCAACAAGACACAATCACAATCACAATGTACATTCTCATAATCATACAATCAAGTGTTGATTCATAATATACAATCATTCATTCATACTCATTTGCATTAGATATAATCAATAGTTCAACATTCGCCTACACATGCATTATCATGAAGCAAATACTAACATACATCACACAAACATGAAATCAAACCAACACCTACCTCGAAACCAAGCTTGAATCCCCTAAGGTGATTGAATCTTCCCTTTTCGAATTTTTTTCGTTTGTTCTAGGTCTACAAATAATTAATATAACACAAGGATCAATAACTGCGGTCTAATTACCCGGAATATAGCAAACCCAATAACCAAACCCATGATCCTAAGGTGTATCTAGGGCTTTTCTCCCATCGTCCAATTCAATTCAATCCCCAAATCATATATAATCAAGATTCTAAGTTCTACGGATCGAATTTACACATCACTCGTCCTCGAGTGCTAAACTAGGAAGAACGAGCTAAAGTAAGGGTAGAGTAGTGCCTGAATTGATGAACAAATGGGGATACTTGTCTCACATGTCCTTCTCGGTTTTTCAAGTAGCTTCCTCAACTGGACAATAATTCCATTGAACTTTCAAGGACTTAATCTCTTTGATCTTCCGTTTTTGGATAGCACAATCAAGAATTGCAATATGTTCCTCCTCATACTGGAGGTCTTTGTCTAACAACACTGAGTATTATTTTATGATGTAATCTGTGTCGCCATGATATATTTTCAACATGGACATATGAAATATCGGATGAATTGCCTATAGATTAAGAGGTAAAACCAATCTATAAGCCACTGGCCATACACAATACAAAATTTCAAATGGACCAATGTATCAAGGACTAAGCTTACCCTTTTTGCCAAATCCCATCACCCCTCTCATAGTGACACTTTAAGAAGAACTTTCGCATTAGTCTGAAATGTCATGTCCCTTACCTTATGGTCTACACACTTTTTCTGTTTACTCTAGACTGCTAAAAGCTTAGATTAAATGCTCCTCACTTTATCTTGAGCTCCTTCACTGAATCTAACCCCCAAAGGTTTCACATCTCCAACCTTAAACTATCTTATGGGTGATCTACATCCCCTCCCATAAAGTGCATTAAATTGTGTCATGTCAATGTTGGAGTGGTAACTATTATTATAGGACAACTCACACAATGGTAGGAACTTATCCCAATGCACTTTAAAGTCAATCACACATGTCCTCAACATATCTTCTAACACTTGAATGGTCCTTTCTGATTGTCCGTCTATTTGGGAATGGAAAGTTGTACTAAAAGTAAGGTTTGTGCCCAATTCATCATGTAATTTCCTCCAAAACTTGGATGTGAACTGTATACCACGGTCTAAGATGATAGAAAGAGGCACCCCTGCAGCCTTACTATCTCTTTTACATACACCTTAGCCAATTTTTGCACATTATAATCTATTCTGACTGGAATAACATGGCCTGAATCAGTCAATCTGTCAACCATTACCCAAGTAGAATCAAACTTTTCTAAATTCTTGGGAAGACCAACCACAAAATCCATAAATATCCTTTCCACTTCCATTTCAAAATTGGAATTCTCTGAAGAAAACCTATCGGCCTTTGATGCTCATATTTCACTTGTTGGAAATTTTTACACTGAGCCACAAAATCCGCTATGTATTTCTTCATGCCAGACCACCAATATAGCAGCTTCAAATTTTGGTACATCTTGGTCACACCCGAATGAATATAATACTGCAAACCATGAGATTTTGTCAACAAATTTTGAATCAAGTCGCCCACTCTAGGAACACAAATCCTTTTTTTAAAACTGAGAACACCCCCCGCATCAAGAACCATATCTTGTGCCTTACCATTCACTCTCTTCTTTATAAGCTCATTCATACTCTCATCCTCAAAGTGTTTGGCCTTGATCTCCTCGAGGAAGGTGACCATTACCTCAATCCTAGCTAACACCCTACCTTTCTCTGAGATGCCCAACTGCATGAACATTGATTCCAATGTTTGAATTTCCTTAGCCAATGGTCTCTTGGATATACTCAAGCAATTTAGACTACCCTTATTCACCCCCTTCCGACTTAGTGTGCCTGCCGCTACGTTAGCTTTGCCATGATGATACTGGATGGTCACATCATAATTCCTTAGTAACTCCTTCCACCGTTACTGTCTCAAATTCATATCCTTTTGAGTGAACACATGTTGTAGACTATAATGATCAGTAAACACCTCACACTTGACACCATAGAGGTAATGCTGCAATATCTTAAGAGCAAACACTACAACTACCAACTCTAAATCATGTGTTGGGTAATTCCTCTCATTCACCTTCAACTGCCGCGATGCATAAGCTATAACATTCTTATCCTGCATTAACTCAACACGCAAACTCGAATGGGATGCATCACAATAAAAAAATAATTTTTTACCTTCCACCGATAGTGCTTGAATAAGTTTTGTGGTTAAAAGGGTCTTAAGATTTTGAAAGCTCTCCTCATATTTTCGGTCCATTCAAAAGTTACCTCTTTTTTGGTCAACCTTGTCAGATGTGTGGCAATAGAAACAAATTTCTTCACAAATCGACGATAGTAGCTACCATGCCCCACAAAACTCCTATCTTGAGTCAAAAAGGTAGGACAAACCCAATTCTTAACCGCTTCAATATTTTGGGGATCTACCATTACCCCTTCCCTTCCCTTGAAACCACATGCCAGAAAAAGGCAATCGAAATCAACAAAAATTCACAGTTAGAAAATTTTGCATATAATTGTTTTTCCCTAGAACACAAGAACAATACGAAGATGGCCGCCATGCTCTTCCTCACTTTTCAAATAAACCAAAAAGTCATCAATAAATACTATCACAAACGAACAAAGAAATGGTTTGAACACCCCATTCATCAAACTCATGAAAGCTGCTAGCGCATTTTTCAACCCAAATGACATAACGAGAAACTCATAATGCCTATAGCGGGTTCTAAATGCTGTCTTGGGTACATATTTAGGCCTAATATTTATCTTATGGTAACCAAACCATAGATCAATATTAGATATAATTGATGCACCTTGTAACTGGTCAAAAAGATTATCTATTCGAGGCAATGGGTACTTATTTCGAATGGTGACTCTATTCAATTATCGGTAATCTATGCACATCCTACTACGATCATCTTTTTTCTTAAAAACAAGACAGGAGCACCCCACAGAGAAGAACTAAGATGGATAAAACCTTTATCAAGAAGTTCTTGGATTTGATCCTTAAGCTCTCTCAATTCTACTGGGGCCATGCGATACTAAGGGATGAAAATGGGGCGGGTACCAAGTTCCAAATCAATGTAGAAATCTATATCTCAATCCAGAGGCATGCCAGGCAAATTAGTAGGAAACACTTCTCTAAATTCTGACACCACAGATATAGACTCAATAGAGGGAGACTCAACCTCAATATCCCAAATATGAGCCAAATATGCCAAACAACCCCGCCCCACTAGTTTCCTAGACCGAATGAAAGATATGATCTTAGGTGGCTTAGGCTTATACACCCCTTCCAACTCTAACTTTTCGCTATCCGTAATTTCTAGAGTCACAGACTTAATATTAAAATTAAGCACATCATAATAGGGGGACAACCAAGTCATGCCTAAGATTATATCAAAGTCCTCCATATCCAATATAACCAAATCAACCCAAGTTTGGAAACCCATAAACATAACAGGACAAGCACGATAACATGGGTGACTATGAAAGACTCTTTAACTAGGTTAGAAACATGGATGGGGTATCAAGTATATCACAAATCATATCAAATCCCAAGGTAAACGGAACGGAAACATAAGAATAAGTAGAACTCGGATAAAATAACACATTATCCATCCGGTCATAGGCAAGAATGATACATGTAATCCCTGTGTCAGATATGCCTCGCTCTTGCCTGGAAAGGCGTAACACTAAGCCATTTCATTTTGATGGGAGACTTCCTTTCCTGGCTGCATCGTACCTTTTCATGTGTTACCATTTGCCTGACCTCCACGACCTCGTTGATTTTCTCCTCACCCACCTTGTGGAAGTCCTCAACCATTATTACCATTACCTGGGGGTACCACTGATCTAGTCTGCTGTTGTGCGGAATCTAACGTTCGCGGTTGGGGAAATCTCTCCTTATATGAGTAGGTTCTCCAAAATTATAACAATTGCGATCAAAAGATGGTCTGCGTCCTGCTGAAGGTGCAGCTCCCTAGCTGCCCGAGTAGTTACATATGGATGCGGGCATAGCGGACTGAATTTGCTGGGCTGCAAGGGTCGGTATCCCTGATCATCTAGAATAGGAACCCTGAAAGTTGTTTGTGCTCTTAGCTTTCTTAGAGAATGACTTAGCCTGCCCATCATGTCTAACTCATTCTACTTTCTTCAAAAAGTTGGTCACCTCATTAAAGTTTTTTCCTAAGTCATGTGAACAAACAATACCTGAAGTTCGGGGTTGAATCCTTTGACAAACAGATGAATCCTCTCTTCCTCAATAGTTACCAATTGTGTAGAATATTTAGACAAGCCATGAAACTTAGACTCATAAGCAGCTACTGTCATACCATCCTTCTCCAAAGACATTAACTCATCCTTCTTGCGATCTCTCAAAGTCTGGGGTACATACTTCTCCAAGAACAAAGCATGAAACCGGTCCAAGTGAGTGGGGGTAAAGTTGACGATAAGTATTCCACATAATCTCTCTACCACTGCTTAGCCTCACCTTAAAGCTAAAAAGTCATAAACTCTACTCCATGTTGATGGATAATACCCAACTTATGCAGCCTCTCATAACAATCTAAGATGAACTCATAGGCGTTCTCACTCTTAGAACCATGGAATACCGGAGGCTTTAGTTTCATAAACTTGGTCAACATTTCATGTTCATTAACGGTCATCAAATGACCCAACAAAGAACTAAAAAGGCAAATATTAGTACCTATAGTTTCTCCCACCTTGGGAACAATGATAGTAATAGGGGGATTGACGGGGTTTGAATTTCTTGAACTATGGGAAGAATTCCAGGGCCAACCAATCTATCCAGGAAAGATATAATCTGTTGAGCTAACACTAGGTCTAAGGGAGTAATACATGTAGTCTCAGCCTAAAACCCCTTCCTCTAGTCCAACATCCTCCTCATTCGCAACCTCTATATTCTCCTCTACTTATCGATGATGCATAAGAGGAACCTAATTTCTAGAAGCATTCTAAATCAAAACCCCACCCATAGAGGGTGCTACCTTTCCTCGCCCTCTACCCCTTTATCTTCATTTACCTTTGCCTCGACTGTGACCTCTTGCTGCAGAATCCTCAGCGGGCTCATTGAAGAGAGCTACGGGCCTAACACAGTTGAAGCAAATGTTAACCATCTGCTGACAGAAGAATAAATGAGATTAGATACTAATTTAGATCGCCAAATACTAATTGAAATCAGGTTATAGCACAAAAGGTGAAAAGAGAAAACAGAGAGAATTCTTAAGTCATATAGTCTCTTGAAAAAAGTACATACGTCTCCGTAGTCAATACCGTTTTGCAAGACTCTACTAGAATCACTTTGGTACACCAAGATCAACAAACCTAGGGCTTTGATACCAACTTTTTCATGACCCAGACTATCGTGATTGACACACACACACTAACCCTCCGATGGGGAACCATTAATACTAATAAGCTAACCCTAGGACTAAATATTTAAATATATAAAAGTAAGTTTAAATGTAGAAATCAAATAGAGTCCCATAAACTCCAAAAGTCTAACAACGACTATCAAAACATCGCGGAGATATATTTCCTAAAATCTGAAAGTCAATGTACCAAAACCCTAAAGTTCAAAAAGTCTAAAGAAAATGGGTATGCCCCATTTAAACATACGGATCTGAGTACAAAATGGACTAAAACAAGGAGAACTCATGGCAGTCTGAAAAACTGGCTCACCCTTGAATTCGACTGATCACTAATCTCTTAGATGAGATTTGTCAGTAGCTGCCTGAAGATGTCCTGTACACAACAAAGAAAGAACAAGTGCAGTGTCAGTGCACAACCATAGTGTTCTGGTAGGATCACGTGGCTATTCTAGTAAACACAACATATATGAGTAGTCACAACAAGTAAACACACATATACCGAATATATACAATATCAATTGTCATTCGGAAGCAACGTACCATTCCACATTTCTAATATCAAATAATACGCATATATGACAAGTCAATGGTCCTCTCATGGAACCCATACCCAAACTGTTAGTGTGCTGGATGGTGACATCAGATCCAAGTTAATGTATCAAAATGTGACAGTCGTTCCCATATGCATGTCGGTACGCATGTCGGTACGTGACATTCGATCCCAATTAGTGTGTTGGAACAAAACATCCGGTCCATTCAACAAGTCACAATCACAATGTACATTCTCATATTCATACAATCAACTGTTAATTCATCACATACAATCATTCATTCATACTCATTTGCATTAGATATGATTAATGAAACATTCACATACATACATGCATTACAATAAAGCAAATACTACATCACACAAATATGAAATCAAACCATCACCTACCTTGAAACCAAGCTTGAATCCCCTAAGGCACTTGAATCTTTCCTTTCTAAATTCTTTCCGCTTGTTTTAGGTCTATAAACAATTAATATAACACAAGGATCAATAATTACGGTCTAATTACCCGCATTATAGCAAACCCAATAACCTAAGATCAAACACATGATCCTAAGGTGCAGCTAGGGCTTTTTCCACCATCCAATTAAGTTCAAAAACCCTTTCCCAACAATATATAATCAAGATTCTTAGTTCTACAGGTCGACAAATGGATTAGGGGGAGTAAAATCCTTACCTTTAGCACCAAAAATAGTGCAAATTGTCAAGAAATCGTCTGGGTTCGTCTCCTAAATCTCAAGAACAAAACTTGTTGAAAATAATGATTTTGAGGTTTATTTCCAACTTAATTCGCAATTGTCTCGCTATGGTGGTCCCCATCCCACCACAACGGTCCTGTGCCGGTGGGAATAATACTGCCCTGGCGGCTTGCACGAAAACAGAGATTCAAAACTTGAGTTTCAAATCCATAATTCACAACACACCTTTAACCCATGACACTCATAAAGTACCCGTTCCCGTTAAGATTAGTTTCGTGAGCTTTACTCGTCTGAGTTTGATTATGTAAATTCGTATGGGTTCCTTAACGTCTTAGTTATCTACTCATGTGATTAAGTTCATAATCAGATCACTCATTCGCTACCAGATCTTACTAACTCCGATTTCGTCCAAATTTGGAGTAGGCTAGAAATTCTCAAGTTACTATGAAAAAAAATTTTGCCCCAAAAATTTTCCCCAATGGCTTTTTATAACGATGGGAATAGGTCATAATAATCATTTGTAGTGTTGTTTTCTTATGGACTTGAGTTTTGATTTTCATTGATATCTATAATATTTTTCATGAATCTACATTTTATAGTGATTTTTAAGGCCTTATTCATATTTATTTTTAAAAAATGAATTGTTCTCTTTTTAGGGCTTTGCTTTACTGTCGTTTTCAAAGATTTGTTAGGGGTTTGTGAACTTTTATGTTAAGAAAATGTTTTTTTTGTTTTTCTTCATATTATGTTTCAAATTCAATGCTTGTTTAGTGTCATATCTTCTTCTTTTGTCTACTGCCTCCTTTATTTATTGATTTTTTTATCCTCTTGTTTGTCTATTTATTTTTCTACTTATTAGGGTTCCTCATTATTTATTGACATACTGTAAAGTTATGTAGGTTCATAAGAACTAGACAAGCGTATATTACATTGTTGATATTCTCAAAAGGGCCAACTAGTTGATATTATAAACCCTATTTGAGTCTCCACCTCAAAGCCCTCTCGGTGCTAAGTCTAAATTCCAATAGAATAGATAAAAGTAAAATATCAGTTTAACATAGGAAGGGAAATAATTAATAACAATCCATATATTTTGAAGATCAAAACATAGAATAGCTCCTTAAACATAATTCAATATATATAAGATAACCTTTTACCAATGTGAATTTGTTTGTGAGAAATACCTTTCATAATCATGATTGTCATAGTAAGTGAGAAATCCTTTCACAATAACAATAATATGTTCCTTTCAAATCATCATTAATACATATACAACAACTTCATAAAAATATGTATATCTTCATAACTTCATAATTCATAGGTTCAACGTAGAATCATGGTTGAAAAGCATAATTTAGGCATGGGCAAATGCAATTTCAACAAAATATCATAAATTAACATAAATTTATGTATTAGAAAACTTAATTAATCATAATTAATCATAACTGGAAGAAAATCACTTTATATAATTGAAACCCGAATTTGATTAATTTGAAATTGAATTGGGATATTGAACTCTTTAGAGACCCCATGGTGGAAAGGAACTTATGGGCGAATACACACATACCTTAATCCTTTAAGCCCAAGAAAATGAATAATTTAGAGACTTGATTGAAACCATAACTCTTCTTCTTCTTCATTAGACTTGATAGAATTTGGGAGGATAAATTTGGTCAAGTTTCGAGGATTTAGAAGAATGATTTGAAGATGGTTGAATTGTTACTAAAAACAGTTATATGTGGCTCAGTGTTATAGGTAAAACAACATAGTATTGACTTAAAACAATTAGGAAAAGACCGAAAATACCTTTTTATAACAACTTTTGGAAACCATGCACGGTTCGTAGGTCATCCTACGGTCTGTACATGTCAATCGTTGAAACTCACTTTGACCCTTAAAATTTCACTAAGTCCGGGACTCACATGTGATACCTATCTACGACTCGTACAAAGATTGATGGACCATCCTGGTGCACCATTATAAGGGTACAGGAACTTAATTTCAAAATTATTTTCCAGAGTTCCTATGGTTGCCATCTACAACCTGTATGAGCTCCTACGATCTATAAATGTGACCCATAATACACTAGCCCAAAATACTGCATTTTCCTTCATTTCTAAATCCAAGGTGTTACAATGGGAGTGACGTCGGTGGAAAAGACGGAATGGTCCACTTATCAACTTATGAATGTTGCTCAAGTTCTGTTCAACTAATGGAAGGAAGAGATGATAGTTGATACCGGTCCTCTTGATTGGGAGAAGCTTAAGGTTGATTTTCTTGATAGGTTATTTCCCCTTGAGATGAGGGTGGAAAAGTTACTTGAGTTCATTAACCTTCATCAAGAAAATATGCGTGTCAAGGAATATGCTTTGAAATTTACACAATTGTCCAAATATTCTCCTACCTTGGTTGTCCATTCTAAGGAAAGGATAAGTAAGTTCTGTTTGGGTATGTCCAAAATGGATTTTAAGAAATGTTTTACCGACATGCTCATTAGCAAAATGGACATTTCTCATTTAATGACTCATGCCCAAAAAATTGAAGAGGATAAGCTTAAAAAAAGATCTAGGGTGTCCAATAGGGAGACGACTAGTGATGGTGGCTTTTCACATTCAAGTTCTGATTGACATGATCGTTCTAGATTTCAACAAAGCTTTTTTGGTCAAGGTTCCTCTAATGCTCTGATTCCAAAGTTCAATAAATATAAGGTGTCTAACCCTAAGCCTCAAGGAGGAAATAATGGTGGATCTTCTTTGTCAACTTGTGCTAGGTGTGGAAGAAAACATGATGGTAAATGCTTAACCGGTATGGATGGTTGCTTTAGTTGTAGTAAGAGTGGTCACAACATGAAGGATTGTCTGTCACTTGCTAATAAAGAGAGAGATGGTAGGAAAGCTCCGCCTAGTAAATCTGGTTCAAGTGCTCTAAAGCCTTATTTTATGCACTCTAAACTCATCATAATCAAGAGGGTTCTCCTGATGTGGTTATCGATATGTTTTGAAAGTCTTTCATGTTGATGTTTTTGTTGCTTGATCCTCCTACTACTTTGTCTTTTGTGACGCCATATCTGGTAATGAGATTTTATGTTTTTATGGTTGTGTTGTATGACGTTTTTTCTCTCTCTAATTCTATTGGTGAATGTATTGTGTCTAAATAAGTATATAGAAATTGTCCCGTCTCTTTATCTCATAGACTCACTCATGTTGATCTTGTAGAGCTTGATACGTTGGATTTTGATGTTATTCTTGGATGGATCGGCTCCATTCTTTTTATGTTTTTGTTGATTGTAGAACCCGAGTGGTCTTAGAGTTGAAATGGAGAAATTCTATGACTAAGGGTCAGTTTGTTCCTTGTATTAAAGCTTAAAAAAATACGTACGGGTTGTATATACTATCTTTTTTGGGTTAGGGATACGAAATCCAAAAACCATATTCTTAAGTTATTCCCCATTGTAAATGAGTTTCTAAAAGTGTTTCACAATGATCTACCCAGTGTTCCCTGTAAAAGGGAAATAGACTTTGGTATGTACCTTTTATCAGTTATGTAACCTATATATATCCCCCCATACCGTATGACTCTGGCAGATCTTAAGGAATTAAATGAGCAATCGAAAGATTAGTTGGATAAGGATTTCATTCAATCAAGTATCTCTCCGTGGGGAGCTTAAGTTTTGTTTGTTCGTAAGAAGGATGGTTCACTTTACATATGTATTTATTACTAACAATTAACGAAGGTTACTATTAAGAATAAGTATTCTTTTCCAAGGATTGACTATTTGCTTGATCAACTTCAAAGAGTGACTTATTTCTCTAGGATTGAACTCCGATTGAGTTATTACCAATTGAGAGTGAAGGAAAGAGACATTCCAAAGATGGCTTTTCGAACTCTTTATGAACATAATGAGTTTTTGGTAATTTCATTTGGGTTGAATAATTCTTTGGACACATTCATGGACTTGACATATAAAGATTTAGATAATATCTTGACATGTTTGTGATTGTTTTTACCGATGAAATCTTTATTTACTCGCAGAGTAAGGAGAGAATGCCGCATCATTGTGTTGCAAGTCTTCAAGGACCAATATCTATTTGAAAATTTTAGTTAATGTGGGTTTTGGTTGAGATATGTGGTATTTATTAGTCAAATTTTTTTGTTAAGGTTATTGAGGTAGATCCTAAGAAGATAGATGTGGTTAAGAGCTAGTCTAGATCTTCATACACTTTGGATATTCGAAGTTTCTTGGCCTAGGTCGGATGTTATAGAAGATTTATGGAAGGGTTTTCTTTGATTGACTCTCCATTGATTGCACTGACCCAAAATAAGGTGAAGTTCTTATGGTTGGAAGCATGTGAGAAAAGTTTTTAAGAGTTGAAACATAAGCTTACTGCCTCTCTGATTTTGACTTTACAAGAAAGCTCCAATAGGTTTGTTGTTTATTGAAAAATGGAAAATTTATTATCTATGCCTCAATACAACTTAAGCATCATGAAAAGAAACTATCTTACCCATAATTTGGAACTAGCGGCGGTTGTTTTGCCATAAAGATTTGGAGGTATTATTTGTATGGTATCTATGTTGATGTCTTTAACAACCATAGAAGTTTGCAATACATATTCAAGAAAAATGATCTAAATATTTTCCAATTTAGGTGGATAGAACTCTTGAAGGACTACAATATGAGTGTCCTTTTTCACCGGGGCAAAGACAACGTGGTGGTTGATGCCTTAAGTTGGTTGTCGATGAGTAGTGTTGCAAATGTTGGAGATGGTAAGAAAGAATTGGTTCATGATTTTCATTAACTATCTCATCTAGGTATTCACCTAGTAGATTTTGATGAGGGTGTTGTTGTCGTTCAAAATGGCTCGACATCTTCTTTTGTATCGAATGTGAAAGTGAAGCAAAGTCTTGATTCGAGATTTATAGAGGTGAAGGAAGTGGGGCTTTATATGTCCCTTGAGGCTTTTTCCCATGGTAAGATGGTGTGCTTCGGTATTAAAGTCGTTTATGCGTTCCTAATGTTGATAATTTGAGAGAACATTTTTTATCAGAAGCTCATAATTTCATCGTTCTTTTCACCCAGGAGCCACCAATATGCATGGTGATATTGATGAAATAGGATGAAGAAGGATATTGGAGAATTTAATGGCTAAGTCTAATTGTCAACAAGTGAAAATTGAGCATCAAAAAGTAGGGAGGGTTGTCCCAAGATATTAGTATTTCTACTTGGAAGTGGGAAGATTTGAATATGGTCTTTTTTGTCTTACCCCACACTTGGCGGAAACAGGACTCATTTTGGTTTATTGTGGATTGTTTGACGAAGTTGACTTATTTCATTCTTGTTAAGATTTCATAATTAACGAAATATTATGTCAGTTGTATCTACAGAAAATGGTTAGGTTGCATGGGGTGCCCCTATGTTATCTCTGATCGTGGTACTCAATTTACTTCTCAATTTTTTAAAGTCTTTCTAAAATAGTCTGAGTACCCATGTCAAGCTTAGTACAACATTTCATCCTCAAATCAATGGGAAAGTAGAGCATACTATCAAAACTTTGGAAGATATATTGAGAGCATGTGTATTGACTTAAAGGGTACGTAATTGGGATGATCGTTTTCCTTTAATTGAGTTTGCATATAATAATAGTTATCATTCAAGTATTGGTATATCTCCATTTGAGTCTCTTTGTTGTAAGAGGTGTAGATCTCTTATAGGTTGGTTTGATAAGTTGTTCAGGTTGCTTTTATAGGGCATGAGTTGGTCATGAGGCTATGGATAAGGTCCAACTTATTAGACAAAGGTTGAAAACGGTCAAAGTCGACAAAAGTCCTATGCTGATGTTAGGACAAGGGATCTTGAGTTTGATGTTGATGATTAGGTTTACTTGAATATTTCACCTATGAAGGGTGTAATTAGGTTTGGTAATAAAAGAAAACATAGTCTTCATTATGTTGATCCTCAATAATTATTAAGACAGTTAGGCTAGGTGGCTTATGAATTAGGCTTGCCCTCAAAATTATCGTCGGTGCATCCAATATTCAATGTGTCCTTACTGAAGAAATGTATTGGCGGTCCAACATCTATTGCACCACTAAAGAATATTGGTATAAAAGAAATCCTTTCATATGAAGAAGTTCCAATTGAGATTTTGGACTGCCAAGTGCGAAAGTTGAGGAAATAAGAAGTTGCATCTATAAAGGTGTTGTAGAGGAATCAAATGGTTGAGGGTGCCCATTGGGTGGGTGAGGCAGATATAATGTCTCGATATTCACATCTCTTTCCCTCCGTTCCTATTATAGCCTAAGGTATTAGCTCCTCGTTGTTTCATTCTTTTGGTTTTATGCGTCTTAGTCATTCTCATGTTTCCATATGCATGCATATACGTTTCTTAAAAAAGATGTTTTTATTATGTTATAGCTTGGAGTCTTCCTCCTTGGTTATGTGCATTTATGTGATTGCATTCACGTTGGATTTTTAGATATCTTTCTCCTACTCTTTTTATGCTACGTTGAGTCCCAATCTGTAATGACCCAGAAAATTATTTTGGAAATTATCATAAAAATTACCATTTTACCCCTCTTGATAGTTGCCCCAAGTAATTCCTGATTAGTTAGTAAAGTTTGTTTTAGAATGTTGAAACTCTTCGATTAGGTTATTTAATTGACATATATTTATTAAATAATTAATTTATTTAGTTGATAATAAATGGGCTAAGACCATTATTAATGTGAGACATTTTAAATCTTGTGGCCCACATCTAAAACTAAATAAAAGCTACTAGGTTACACTTTCAGAAAAGAAAAAAATAATTAAATTGTTTAGGGAAAGCTCGAACTATTGCAGCATCACATTACAAGTAAGAACTTAAATTCTTAAAATTTTGTAACTCTTCGGATGAAAATATTCCATGATACATACTGTTTAAATAATTAGATAGGCATGCATATCTTATATTACTATACTATATTAGTATTAATTGAATTAGATGAGGAATTGGATGATGGTGTCCTGGATAATTGAAAAAAATAATAAAGAAAGAGACAAAAATCTTAAAATGTTGGGTTGAACAAGATTAAATTGAATGGAGAATTGTAGTTATTTAACGTGGGGCACTGGAAAATAATAAAATAGTGGAATTAATTTTTAATGGTTAATTAGTATGTGATAATTTCTATGTTATGTGTGATTAATGATTAGGAATTAAGCTTGGTATACGTGAGGGTGTACTGATTTCTAGGTTCGGAGATCACGTTCATTGAGTGGATGAATTGTAATCCAGCTTAATTTCTTATTATTTATCATATTATGATTCAAGTGTTGATATATTGACTATCAAATTAAATAGTAGGTGTATTCTCTAAATGTATTATGATTTAAATTTTGATATATTAAAATAGGTAATTAATTATTAGGTTTGTATTATATTAATACCACTATAATTATGTCAATTGGAGGGATAAAGACTTAACTCTAACCTTGAAACTTAGGAACATGTTTTTAGTTTGAGTGAGTTTTTGGGTTTAGGCTAAACCTATAGTAATATAAATGTTGTTAGTTTCAAAACCTTATTATGATTATTTACTTGAATAGATTGTATTTGGTAGATTGGAAGCAATTTAAAGCTTTATGAAAGGGGAAGACTCAAGTCCCGAAGTGAATCAAGTCCCGAAGTGATTGTCCGACTATTTGAGGCAAGTGAATTTCTAAACTCTTGTTAAGTGTATGGAATGCGTGTATTTCCTTGTGGTATATATTTGGGAGTAATGAGAATTAATGATGGGTTGATTTGTCCACATTGATTAATTCTAATGATGCAAAAAGGTTAATAAAATGGTAATATGATAAATTATTTGTGTGTGATGTGTTGAGAATGGAGAATGGTTTCAAAGACTTCTTGAATCATTGTTGATATTGTATCGTGATTGTGTTGTTGTGAACTTGGCAATGTTATAAAAATAGTCATATCCTCTTTATTTGTGTGAACATGTCATTTGCATTATTCTAAGACATGGTTGTGACAAATGTTATGTTCATTGAGAACTTAAAGAGGATGAACCATTCAAAGGACGTATCGCGCGCCGCAATGGATAATTTATTTCAAGGGACGTAACGCACGCCGCGATGTATATTATATATCGAGGGACGTATCGAGCCGTGATGGTTACTGTTATCGAGAGTCATATCACATACCGCGATGGATGCATGGACATATATGTCCCTCATGGGTACCGGACTGAGAGACAGCGGGTGTGTATTACTAAGTCAGACATGCATCATTATACTTGACATTGCATTTCATTGCATTGCACATACTTATCATTAGTGAACTTGATATTGTTTTGCTGATCTTGTGAATGCCTTTTCGTGAAACTTGTGATTAATGAATACCGAGCTTGTTGTTGAGGATATGTAATTTGTCAAAGTGTTGTTGTTGAGCATATGTAATTTGTCTAAGTGTTGTTGTTGAGCTATGTGCTATGTAAACAGTGAGCTGTTAGGTTGGGCTGATTTTTATGCATGTTTTAGTTGTGGAGGTTCGGTTGGGGTGGTAGGAGTACCCGTATTTCATCCCCTTAGATTGTGTTTAGAGGTTTACTTGCTGAGTACTGTGTGGTTTGGTAATTACCCCTTGCTTCTACATTTTTTTTTGTAGGTTACTAGCGGACTTTTGTAATATATTCTCTTCTTTTTCGAGGCTTCTTGGAGATTCATGAGGTAGCTGTTTTCCATCTCAGCGACCTTCTTACTCCTGTTTATTAATATGTTCTATTCTATAAACAATGTCATATGAGACTTATATTCTCTTTTACTTCAACTGTAATACTTTAGAGCCTTGTACACGTGACAACCAGGTTTTAGGATATAATTTGAGTTGATAGTAAATTTTCACATTTTATTGTAATAGTTAAGTTTTAGGCTGACTTGTCTTCGTGGATCGTGACACAATCGAGGACAGACGTTCACAAGGACGAGATACTGTAAAACCTCGGAAAAGGAAAAAACTTTTTTTGGCTGTTGTTTGTGTTCTATGGGTCTAGTCTACGGGAGTAGAAGGTATTCGTAGAAACGGGGTTGAATTTTTGAGAAAATTAAGTATCATTACCTCATTACACGGTTGACAAGGATGATCTCTCAAATGGTTTACGGGTCGTAGATAGGTCTTGTAAAAAGGTCCCATACTTAGTAAAATTTTAGGGTCAAAGTTGTGTTCTATAATTGGGGTCTACGGATCGAAAAAGGTTCTACGGCCCGTAAACCAGACTCATCAAAGTTAGCTTGATAATAGGGCTCCGGTACTTGGTCTACGGTTGACCAGTACAGACAATAGGAATTTATATGGTCTGTAGATCATACTCGTAGATCGAGTCGCCAGTTATCTTATAAGGGGTTTTTGGGTCTTTTCCTTATGTTTTTAATGCCTATGCTATGTGTTTTGACCCATATTCTAAGCTCTATATAAGTATTTTAAGTCCTAAAACTACCCATTCTTAAACATTCTCCTAAATCTCAAATTCCCTCCAAGTTTTTCCCCCAAATTTCTCTCTCAAGCTAAGGAAGAAGAGGCTAGAGTTTCACTTCAAGGTATCCATTTCACTATAGCTTGTGGACTTTGATCATAAAGGTATGTTAGAGTTTTATTCAATTTCCATAGATTCTTCTAAATTATGATTCAATTAATATTTTTCTATCTTCTAATGCATGAATTGAAGTACTTACACGATTTTAAGTTGAATTCATATGAACCTATGCATGATAAATAATTTTTTACTATGAAAACATGATAAAACTTATGAACTACGAAATATGAATTTAATAAGATAAACATGTTTTATGAAATTGATGCATATGACTTGATAATGCTTTTAAGATGTAAGTATCAATGAAATTGCAAGAAAATTCTCACATAAGAATTCATAAAGTTGAAAGGTTTTCTCAGCTAAGTTGAATCAAAATATAAGGAGCTATTCTAAATGACTTAAGCTTGGATTGGTAGCTTAATTTTTTCTTTCCATGGATGATGAAATAAATATGATAATTGAAAATTATGTGGGATTTTACTTAGCACTGAGAGGATATTAGATGGAGGCTTGCCTGTTAGTAAAGGTAGTGTCTCTAGTAGCAATCTTCTTGTCCATAACTATGTTCCCCTGAAGGATTTCTTAGCTAGTTGATCCATGTAAGCTAGAAGTTTATGGTCCTTACCTTGACAAGTAGAACATCTCTTTTCGGTGTGGATAAACATCAGATCCATGTTTTAGCTCACATGGTCTATGTCGATTAAAGGTATACATTCCATAATAATGAATTTGGTTACTTTCAAAGTATCTCTCCAAGTGTTTTCGTTTGCTAAGCTTGCATTGACCAGGATTACAATTTGTGTTTCCTCACATCTTATCTTATGCTTTAGCTTGGTCATTGCATTTCATTTAAAGTTATTTTAGAATGATTTCATAAGTTTGTGCATTGCTATCGTACTTCGTACATTCCATGTACTAATGCATATTTGTGCCAATAATATTTCACTATCCGACGCTCCTGCTCGCATACTTGTGGCTTGTTGATCTCCTCTATCGATTAAAAGATAGGCGAGTCCTCATTTTTCAAGGACCAAGACACTTTTATAGGTTTTCTTCATTCTAATTTCAGACGTTTTATGTGGTGTATGAATTACGTCCCAACCACTTCTGTTGAGTATTAGATGGATTATTGAGACTATGTTAGACTTCGTCTTCGCCAAACTATTTTATGATATGAGAATGCTTCTTTTAAAATATTTGTTTCTATTTATGATGTATATTAAATAGCTTGTGTAGGGTCTTTTGGGGTTCATACGCCATGTTACACCTGAGGTATACTTTGGATCGTCACATATAATGTCAAATAAATAGTAAAACATGCACATGCTTTAACAACGGAACTTTAAAACGTAATATAATCAATAATAGAAAATACTGAAAATAATATAACTTCACTTTTCTTGAAGAGTTTCTCTAACTGACAAGCATCACTTTGAGCATCATGATTATTTACCATTTTGCACATATTGTTAGGTTCATTTTATACCTTTTTAGGGTAAAGGATGAATTTAAATATTAGATCCAATTTTTGTCATCCTTACCAAGGACTTTCTAAGGATTCACTTGAATCAGTAGCATGATCCTATCCTACGATTAAGACACAGTTATGCAATTTGGAT
Source organism: Solanum sitiens (assembly GCA_016801875.1). Lineage (NCBI taxonomy): Eukaryota > Viridiplantae > Streptophyta > Magnoliopsida > Solanales > Solanaceae > Solanum > Solanum sitiens. The sequence continues at coordinate 1,419,399 of JABWTJ010000028.1, forward strand.
TGTTTGAATACTTAGTCAACGCACCGCTCAATACTACTCTAAAATATAATGCAATAATGCTAAATAATTGTATGATGTCTCATTAGGGAAAATGTCTCACTTTAGGGAAACTAATATTCTTTGTATTCACAAAATACTCAAAAATGCTTTTGTATAACTGTACTGATTTTGCTTTAACATGTTATGCAATTTTATGAAACACTGATTGTACTTTCTCAAAATTAAGATATGCCTTTTTTTTGAAGTTGTACATGCTTTCATTAAGAAACTACCTATACTTTCTTTCTGTATCTGAATGCAAAAATATATATTCTTGAATATATTCTAAAGTAATGCACTTGAAACAAAATATACTTTCCTAAAACACTTCTAACACTTGAACCAAAATATACTTTGTTGAAGCTCTTCTAAAACAACATTGAAGCAAAATATATTTGCTTGAACTCTGTTGAAAGACTTCTTTAAAACGTGAAGTATATTCTACACATTAAACACGAAAGAAGAAATCAATATGACAAGGTTTTTAAATAACTCTAGGTACGAGGAATCATGTGGTAGAATATCATAAATCCTAAATCTATCAAAGATTCTCAACACTATAGAGTATAATGATTTCAACAATAGACCAACAATGAACACATTCAAAATAGAGAAATTTGAAGATCATGGACTTCGGGTAAAACCCTTAGCTTTGATCTTACCAAGTAAAACTATAGATGTAAGGCGTGAGGAAGAACTTAATGCCTCACAATGATAGACTTACATACCTTAAACACTCCATGAATTTTGAAGAAGAACCCTAACTTGATGAAGAATGATCAAGAAACCTTCTCGTGAAATTATTGGATTTGTTTCTTCAAAATCCTATATTTTGATGGTAGATTTTTTATTTGGATACATAATTATATGTTAGAATTACTAAGGAATAATGATAATATGTTTATCTTGATTTCTAACTCAAATTCAAGTCTTGAACCCTAGAATCGAATTCTTGATATTCATTAGAGATAGAAAGAATATGTGGTGTTAGAATCTTGTAGAAGTTCTATGATTTATGCTGTAAGATCATAAAAAATAAATACAAAAACTTAGTTGGGTTTGAAAGAGCTTTTGGGGGGTTTGGGGTCGATAAAGGGGTGAAAAGGCAGGAAAAAAAATCAAAATAACAATTTTATGAAATATGTTTTTTATTAATATACAAATGATATACATGATATATGGATGATATACATAATTTTTGGATCCTTTTACATCTTGTAAAATGATTCAAGGCTTATGAATTGAGGCCATGGAAATCAGGTGCAAATTTTTGAGCCTCTGATCTCATTTTATGACTTGGCTCTATGACCCGTAAATGCTTTTATGGCCGGTAGTTTCCGGTACATGGAAATTGATACTGAAATCTCAAACTGAAGTGTCTCCGGTAAAATGTTAAGAACATTTTACTTCAAATTTTATTGATGTAATCTTTGTGTCTTTGAAAAGAATACTGTCATAATTTTAATTTGATAGTACGTGGGTTATCTAACTCTTCATATTATGAAATATATAGTTGTTTTGAAGTTGACCCTTACTTGATTTTATAAAAAGACTTTGCGAGTAAAAAAGGTTTTGAACTTGGCTAAGTGCTAGAGGTCCCAAATGACTCTAAATCACGCATGACACACTTCCTACACTTGATAATGAACTTTAATGCACACGAAAAACTAGGAATCAGCTAGTACGAGTCTATATGAATAAAAAATAGTTAGGATCTTATCTTATACTTTTGGAGTGTTACATTAACTCCCCTGTGAGATCATTCATCCTCTATTGATGTTCAAGTTGGACTAGAATAGAAAGGATAAACTTTTACTATATGCATTCTAAAACTTTTCTGCCAACATAAGGGTAGCTAGTTTACAGAATGAGTTTGGAACTCACTAGGGTAGCTAGTTTACACAATGAGTTTGGAACTCACTACAACACATAAGGCATAAACGTTCATATAAGATAATAGCTTACATATCATGACATAAATTTTTTAAGAATCACCATAGGAGGAAGGTTATTACCTCAAACGTTCCCATCAAAATTCCTCATAACATTTTGGAAAATAAATCAGGAGGATGATTCGCATGAAACATCTTAATATGAAACAAAAATGAAATCTTAAGTAATTGAGTCCTCCAAAATGGATTTATAAAGCATGAATGCTATCAATTTGAACATGATTTATACTCTATCTGAAGTTTTTTTATATGAAACATGGGTATCTTGTCATAAAACAAAATAGGATCAGTATGCCTTAAGCGATATGAGTAATAACTTTTAAACTTAGAAACATTCTCAACTACGCTCCTCCTTCTGAATACCACACTATATTAGTTACAATATATAGCTTCTCACAAGGGTACGTATGTCTACTCCTACTAAGTTTTGAGTCTAAGTGTCACGACCTGAGAGTACCCCAAAGTCGTAACACGGCGTACTCGACCCCGAAGGGGTCTTATACAAGCCCTTAGCATATCATCCTTGCATAAGACATTGAATAACGTGGAAAATTTAAAACTTTTAACAATCAATGTCAAACTCTTCATATAAGAAAATATAAAATCTAGATGTCGTCTCATTTACCATCTAAGTATAACATACGAATCTCAAATTAGGGACCATAGCCCTTTACAATTGAATGTATCATAATACGAAGTACAATAGTGGTCTATTACAAAATAAAAAGAACATGGTGGTATCATGTTGTCCTCGGAACTTGAGGACATACCAAATGGTCTTGGAGAATGCAATCCAAGCTTTCCTTCTTTACAATAAGAACCTACTAGCCCAAACCTACAGTTGGTAGAAAAATAAGAGAAATATGGGTCAGTACATTCCACTTGTACTAAGTATGGAAACCATGCAATTAAAATCATTAAAACATGCACAAAGGGACCTTTAGTTCAAAACATGTGATTTCAAAGTTAAAAGCCAAAATGCACATTTAACTAAGGAATAATTAATCCATAATATAAGATAAAGAGACATTTCATAATCATGAGTAACATCATACGTAGACATAGTTCATATCTTACATAATTGAGTTCACTTAACCTCATACCATAACGACATCACCCATGACCCCCTTTCAAGTTCACTTGTACAATGTACATATGAAGTCTCATACCCCCACATATACTAAGCAAAACCATCAAGAGAACACAAGTGTAGTCACATACATCATTACCATCATAATAAGTGAAATCAACCTTAACATCATTCATAAGTTGCCCTACATAAAAGACTCACACAAGAACTCCTCTTAAAACCCACGTGTGCAATGCATAGGTAAAGTCCCATACCCTCACCTAAACTAAGTAGTATCCCTAAAGAATCACTAGTTAGAGTTCATGTGCTGATCTTATTTTATATTCTTTAGCATTCAGGAGATTTTTTCATAACCGACATAGACCATATGAGCTACATGGAATCCGGTGTCTACCTCCCACATCGAAAAGAGACTGTCTTACTTGCCAAGGTAGGGCATATATACATTATAGCATATAAGTGGATCAACTAGCTAATAGTCCTATGTGGGTTCATAGTTATGGGATATGGATATTTCTAGTAGAAACCTTATACTTACTACCATGCGGGTTCCCATATCATGAGACATCATAGTAGAAACCTCCCTTCCTTTGTGAAGGAACCCATGTCACTTGCATATCCACTTGGTGTTAAGCACAAATTCCCCTTTTAAGTAACAATTAGTCATTACTTAAGGATTGGTTCATAAAGAATAGCTTAGGGACTTAATCTCTTATATATCATAGAGCTCAAGGGTTTCAAGATGAGAATAGCCTTTCATCATAGAACCAACATCATGTGACAATGTGTCTTTTATGTCATAGTCATATAGTGTTAATGAGGATTTCCTCTTATTTATCATAACAACACACCCATTCTCATCTCACAACATTCATGTTCACATCTTAGCATAACATTCATGTTCATATCATATCATAGCATAACATTCATTTTCATATCATATCATAGAATACTTGTTCATGATTAGGGTTGTAGGGAAGAGGAACAACACTCAACACCAAAATTCATAATTCAAGTAAGCACCTCCACCATAAGTGTATCAACAATGCAATATAAGACTATAGATCAAGTAAACACCTCCACCATAAGTTGATCAGCAAGTCAACATTAAGCAATAATCAAATTGAAAACCTTCATTGATAGACTTCAAGGCTTTCTTCAAAATTCAACCCTAAATTCATGAAATTCATTCATCATATAGGGTAACATAATAATACAATATTGCATTACATGTAAACATACTAGATTCTCATCCTTCATTCATCAATCAAAGCATACTAGGGTTTTAAAGTTGAGAAAGAAGGGAGATTCGTGGGTCTTGTGGGGATTTTTTAAAACACCACAAATATCACTCGAATTCATTCATAAAACTTCATATATAATAATCAATAATAAATTTAGATCAATGGAAACAATTTTAGAAAGAGACCCACAATATTGAGTGAAAACCTAGAATTTGGGGAACTTTGAAATCCAATTTTGAGAGAGCCTCTTGGGGAAAAGATCCCAAGAGTGAATAGCTTCCATACCTTAATCAATTCCTTGAGAATTGATGGATAAAATTCAAGTTCATTGTGCCCTATTTTAACCTTGGTCTTCTTCTTCAATGGAGTTCTTTGAAGTTCTTTAAGAGAGTTTTGAGAGGGAAGTTGAGTTTTGAGTTGAGTTTGTGAGTTGAGTTGGAATGACTTAAAGTCTTGGGGTTAGGGTCTTATAGGTGGTTTTAGAAAGGTAATTAGTTAAATAACCACAACCCCTTAAACCCTAATTAAATAACTAAATAAACCTAAGACCCTTAACTAATTTCAAAATTGACTTAAACCTGCCAGCAACTACGGCCAACCACTTACGAATCGTAGGTGGAGTTACGACCTCGTACTGCAGTCTCGTCGTTTCCATAACATAATCGCCTTTGTGGAGTTAAACATCCCAAGATAAGTCCCCATATTTGACCAAGATTTACAGTCCTTAGACCAGTCTACTGACTGTAATTTGGGCTTCGTAGGAGGTGCTATTTTTGACAGCTTTGGGTCCACGTTTGTGTTCTTCCAAAATACCCCTAGGGTGGTCCTTCGGGGTCATACCCGGATGTTTGGACCCTAAACATATAGTTTTACAAAATTTAGTCCTCATAAGACATTTCAAAACCTCAATACAAAACCTAAGACCACACTAGTCCAATTTATAAGTTTTCGGACGTCATGGTCGTTTCTTGACTGTTATGCACTAACACTTTCATATTAGGTTAGTTACATTAGATTAGGTCTTATAACATCTTTTTAATTTATTCGACATCAAATGAGGCTCTAGCTTAGGTCATTAGATTTCTAGGGTATTACATTATCTCCCCCGTGGGAACATTCATTCCCGAATGTCAACCAAGACACCAAACCAGGTTAGAAACTCTAGATCAACCGCCTAACCAGCATATATACATAACATGTATCAAAACTTCAATTGAACAATTCATTATAAGCACTTATTCAAAGGAGAAAATTTCAACTCCAACTTAAGGCATGTCAAAGCGATATAATAAAGGAGGAACTACATCTACCAACTCAACTTGCATACCATACATCATATATCATGTTCATAGAAGGAACTACCTTCTCCACACAATGAAAAGTTCAAGATCATAATATGGATTCAAAATGCCACTTCATTGAACATAATTAAGCATATTCATGAATTCACATCATAAGTAAAATATGCAATTTTCATATTAATCAAGAAATTCAACCAGAGGGACATATAATTCATGAGAAACTCAAGTTACGCTATAGATGCTTCTTCACATGGACTCACACCACATAAATACAATCACAACAAATACTCATACAATACACATAACTCCCAATTCACTACAAACTCAAGAGAAACTACTTACCTCAAGTTTGAATAGAAGTAGGACGGAAAAGATGAGGATAACGGGACCTCATATCGGCCTCTGCCTCCCATGTAGCACTCTCAGCTAGATTGTTCCTCCATAGAACCTTAACGGAAGCTACCTTTCATTCCTCAATCTCTTTACTTGCCGTTCCGAAATCTCAAGCAGAACCTTTTCATAAGCAAGGTTCTCATCAACTCCTAATTCTTTTAAAGAAAGGATGGACACCGGATCACCTATGCATTTCTTGAGCATTGAAAGATGGAATGCCAGGTGAACCGGAGCCAACTAATATGGGACTACATACCAGGTACTAAGTTTTCCCTTTTTTCTAAACCTCATTACCCTTTTTATAGGTGAAATCTTCAAGTAGACCGAATCACCTACCTCAAATTCAAGATCCCTCCTTCTATTATCAGCATAAAACTTTTGTTGACTTTGGGCCGTCTTCAACCTATCTCTAATAAATCAGACTTTATCAACGGCCTCATAAAATATTTTTGGACAGAGAATGCAAACTCACCTACTTCAAAACCACCCAATCGGAGACCTACATCTTCTCCCATAAAGCGCTTCAAATGGAGCCATGGAATTACTTGAGTGGTAGCTATTATTGTATGCAAAATCTATCAACGGTAGAGGATCATCCCAATTACCCTTGAATTCAATAACACATGCCCTCAACATGTCTTCCAGGGTTTGGATGGTACGTTCAGGTTGACCATCCGTTTGGGGATGAAATTCGGTTCTAAGTTTCACTATAGTACCAAGCCCATTTTTGAAAGCCTTCCAAAAGTGAGAAGTGAATTGAGTACCCCTATCCGAAATGATGGACAAGGGAACCCCATGCATCCTCACTATCTCCTTAATATATATCTTGTCATAGTCTTCCACCGAATATGAAGCTTTGATGGTAATAAAGTGGGCTGACTTGATCATCCTATCTATGATGACCCAAATAGAATCATATTCCCTTCGGGTGTTAGGCAATCCCACAACAAAGTCCATATTAACATCCTCCTACTTCAAGTGGGAATACATATATCTTGAGATAAACCTCTCTGCTTTTGTTGTTCGGCCTTGACTTGTTAACAATTCGAACACTTGGAAACAAAATCCGCTATATCTTTTTTAACGCCATTCCACCAATAGACTTCCCGTAGATCATGGTACATCTTGGTGGATCCCGGACGAATAGAATACCGCAAACCATGAACTTATTCTAAAATTTATCTTTGTAAGTTATCCACATCCGGAACACACAACCTACCTTGATATTTAAGTACCCCATCTCACCCTTGGGAGAATGCCTCAACGGATTTCCTAAGCATGGATTGTTTGAAATCCATCAAGATGGGATCAAGGTATTTCTTGGACTTCACAACAACCACCAAGAAGGAATTAGAGCTATGTTGGACCATTAAACCACCCTTTGGAGAATCTATTAGTTGAACTCCCAACCGGACCAACCGATGTACATCACAGACTAACTCTTTCTTCTCATATTCTATATGAGCCACACTACTCATGGACATACGACCCAAAGCATCCACAACTACATTGGCTTCATATGATAGTCTTTCAAAAGCTCTAACCACCTTCTTTGCCGGAGATTCAAATATTTTTGAGTAAATACATACCTTATACTTTTGTAATCGGTTAACACATCTATATGCATCCCATAAAGGTAATGTCTCCATATTCTCGAAGAAAACAATACGACCGCTAATTCAAGATCATGTGTTGGATAATTCTTTTCATGTGACTTGAGTTGCCTTGAGGCATAGGCGATCACCTTACCTCACTGCATCAGAACACAACCCAAACCTACTCAGAAAGCATCATTATACATGACAAATACTTCATTTCTTTTCGGTAAAGTCAACACCAGAGCGGAGGTAAACTTTTTCTTCAACTCTTAGAAGCCTTTATCACAAGCTTCCGTCCACTCAAACTTAGCTTTCTTTTGGGTTAGGGTCATCAAAGGAGAAACAATAGAGGAGAATCCTTCAAAAATCTCCTATAATATCAGGCTAGACCCAAAAAGCTTCTAATATTAGTTGGTGATAGAGGTCTAGGTCAATTCTTGACCGAGTCTGTCTTATTTGGATCAACCTCTATACCCTTACTTGACACTATGTGACCTAGGAACACCATCGATTTCAACTAAAACTCGCACTTACTAAACTTTGATAACAATTGGTTATCCTTGAGGGTTTGCAATACAATACTCAAATGGTTCATGTGATCATCCTTACTTCTAGAATATACAAAGATATTATTGATAAACACATGACAAACATGTCTAGGTATTTCCGAAAGACTCTATTCATAAGGTCCATAAATGTTGTCGGGGTATTAGATAGACCAAAAGACATCACAAGAAAATAGTGCCCATACCAGTTCGAAAAGTTGTCTTAGGGAATTCAACCTCTCTCACCCTAAGTTGATGGTAGCCCGAATGAAGGTCGATATTTGAAAAGTGACTAGCCCCTTGCAATTGATTGAACAAGTCATCAATTCTCAAAAAAGTATACTTGTTCTTTATAGTGACCTTTTTCAATTGGCAATAATCAATACATATCCTTAATGACCAACCCTAAACAATAATGGAGCACCCCATGGACATATGCTTGGTTGAATGAAACCCTTCTCAAGCAAATCTTTGAGTTGAACGTTAAAATCCTTCAACTCGGCCGGAGCCATCCTATAAGGAGGAATTGATTTGGTATTCGATAATAAATCGAGTCGAAATCTATGTCCCTTTCGGGAGGAATTATTGGTAAGTCATCGGAAAACACTTTTAGAAAATCCTTCACTACGGGACCGACTCTAAGTAGGAGCCTCATACCCAAGGTCTTTGAACCTCACAATATTATAGATACATCCCTTAGAAATCATCTTACAAGCTTTTAGACATGAAATAATTCGACCTCTAGGGATTGAACTCCCTCCTTCCATTCTAAAATGGATTCATTAAGAAACTGAAACAGGATTACCCGAGTTCTACAATCAATGGAAGCAAAACAAGCATGCAACCAATCCACCCCTAATATGACATCAAAATCCAACATATAAAGTTCTAACAAGTCAGCCAATGTGACTCTATTGGACAATGCAATGGGACAACTCATATAGACTATTTTAGCAACAACGGAGTCACCCACCGGGGTAGAAACCAAAAAGGGTTCTTTTAAAACATCTAGGATCACATAAAATTTCATAGCCACTAGAGGAATTACAAATGACAAAGTGTCACCATGGTCTAACAATGCATAAACATCAATTGAAAATACTTGTAATATATTGGTAACCACATCCGGAGACCCCTCTTGGTCACTTAGAGATTGGGGAGAATAGAAGCGGTTCTTTTTAGGAGCATAGGATTTAGGACCACTTGCTTGATCTTCGCTATTCTACCTCCCTTAAGCTCTCAACATAGGACAATATATCCTCATATGACCACTTTTTCCACAACCATATCAATTATCTGTGCCAACGAGGCACTTGCCTACATGCCTCTTGCCCCTTCAAATCTGAACTCTTTGCTTAACTCATATTGAACTTTAAGTCTTAAAACAAAGTTAAAACATTTGTAAAAGACCTTCGAAAACTTGGATAAACTTCTCTTGACTTGAATCTTAACTTTACTTGAATTGACTCTTAACTCTCCTTGAATAAAATTATGGATTCAAGGATTATGATTTGTGATACGAATGCCTCATGATGTTTAGGAATGATTTTATATAGCTAAACATGAGAAAAGTCATCGTCTTGGAACAAGTCCGCGATGCGGAGATGCTTTAAGTAAGAGAAAAGGGTCAAAATTACACCTCAACTTTGATTTATTGATTGACTTTACCCCTGTCGTTAAAAGCAAGTTATTTTTACCGCTACCGTAAATAAACTTAACAAATATACCCCTACTTGGATGAAAAGCCCCAAATCAATTAAAATTATCCTATTTTATTTAAATTACCCAATTTTACCATTTCTTTTACCCAAATCAACTTTGTTTTCCCTCACCACCACCACCATCAAAGTCACCACCCTCTCCGAGATCTCCTTCACCACCACCGCCACCACCGTTGAAACCCATTTATACTTGATTTAGATAATTTTTCATGTTATTCTATCCCATGATATTAACCAATAACTAAATCCACATAGTGCATAAGTGGTTAACTGGCCAGTGTATCGGCCGACTCATCCAAATGGCCAACGTTGAGCTGAACAGATGCATGATCCTTGGAAGTGATCAACTTGTTTGTGGCAGAGCTACATTCCAAATAGTATGTTAATTAACAATTATCCATGAAAACCTAATATACATCTTCAGTGAAAAAGATGAAGATGGGCAGCTAATTCTAATCCAAAGTGTTACTAGGAAGCAAAAAGTACATACCACTTCCTCGGGATGTAAAGGTCCATGTTTTGTCCCTCGTAGTTCTGCATTTTGACTTTAGAACAAAATTGATTTGGGTAAAAGAAATGAGTTAATTTATTAAGTAGGTCGGATCGGGTTAAAATTGGGTAATTTAAATAAAATTAGATAATTTAAATTGATTTGGGGCTTTCCATACAAGGAGGGTATATTTGTTAAGTTTATTGACGGCACGTGCAAATATAACTTGCTTTAATGGCAGGGGTAAAGTTAACCAATAAAACAAAGTTGAGGGGTAATTTTAACCCTTTTCCCTCTTAATTACTGGCAAAATTAAATTTTGAGATAGAGGAGTCCACAACTTAACCGCGACGCGGAGCAACTTTTGCAATGTAGTTGAGGGTATCTTCAATGAGAGATAAGATAGTGGTGGTGAACCTCACTTACATCAAAATAAAAGACACAATGGTAAAACTTTATGATTTTTTGAATATTTGATTATCAAAATAATTATTGCAAATATCATTGCTTTCTCTGGGACACTTCTCAACACAACTCTCATTGAGGTAACACAATTTTTTAACTCACCCTCTTTTTTTGTTTCTTTTTACTTCCATTGTTTTTTCCACTAACAATTTTTGTTTTCTAATTTAATAATAGATTGGTTAAATAAATATATTTTGCTTACATATCTAACAAAAATAAATAAATGAGAAATTCACTTATTTTCTTATAAAATATTTGAGGTCTAATCATATACTGCCTCAGGTTAAATTTGATTATTTGGTTTTAACTTGACACAAATTTTTAAAAATTAAAGATTTTTTTGAATTTTGTATTCTTAATTTAAAGTAAGCAAAATCTACGAAAAATAATGTTTAATCCTTTAATATTAAATAAATCATGTGGAAAGTTAGTACCAGAGAGTGATGAAATAAAAGGAAAGAAACACTATAGATTAAGCTCTTTAATTTGGCAATATAACTGGCCAGCATTTTATTAATTATAAATTAGATGGATTTCTAAAGTTCTGAAGTGTTACTTGTAAAATGATAAATTTCTTACTATGTGAAAAGTTCAATAATTTATACTCCCTCCATATAATTTTATTGAGTTACTTTTAACTTAATACGAAATTTAAGAAAGAAATGAATTTTATTTTATTTTTTAAAATTTGTGATTTAAAATAAGTGATAGATATTTATATGATTATAAATTATTTCATTAAGAATAAAATGAACATTTTGAAGTTAAATTGTTATTAAATATAAAAATATGTCATTCTTTTTTGGATGAGCTAAAACAGAAAGCAACTCATATAAATTGGGACAGTGAGAATATTAGTTAAATATAATACCTAATATCTACTCTCACTTTGATTTAATTTATCTTTTCCTGGCTGATGAGGGAGAGAGCAATCTTTTGAAGTTGAGGATTGAAACTGCTATAGCTTCTCTAAATGATCCAGATAGCCCTATGAGCTCTTAGAACAATAATCACTTTGTTTCAACTATGTTTTTCCTTCATGACAATAAGGATGTATTTATTCCAAGAGTTTTTTTTTTCCTGGTTGATCTTAAAGTTTGGTCACCTTCGAATAGCTATTAATTTATGTAGTTTGTAGTTGGTGTTTTTCACATGAAATCTCACTCAATGAAAATCTATCTTTATAGTCCATTTCTAAGGGTGAATTTTGGTATGAAGGAAAATATTTTCTAATTTTCTCATGTTTGGTTGACTTACATGTTTTGGAAATATTTTCCAAATCAACTTTTTTTTTTCAAATTTAAGGAAACTAATTCCCCTTAAAGAAGTAAGGAAAACATTTTCCAAAATCATTTTGAGCCTCACACAACAACTACTTTCCATTGTAACTTATGTTTCGGGTTATTAATTTCCCATACTAATCTAGGAATATCTTACTATTCCCTCCGTCCACAATTAATCGTCCACAATTAATTGTCATGATTTTAGAGTCAAACTATAAGAACTTTGACCAATATTTTACGATGTATATTTTCATCATATTGATATGCAAAAACTTGCAATTTATAGTACTTTTATATAGTTTTTGAATATCTAATATTTTTTTAAAAAAACTCAAATTAACGTAATCTAGTTTAACTTTAAAAATTAGTCAAATTGACTTTCGAAAAGTACAACATGACCAATAAAAATGGATAGAGGGAGTATTGATTCTTGATTTGAGACTTGACTCTCAAGCTCGATTCGAGACCCAACTCCTGTATTTCGTATTGAGTCGGGCCAGATCTCCAGTGAGGACTAAAAATTGAATTTTGAGTTGAGTCACGAATCAGATGTTGGGATGAGGTTTCAAGTTGGGTGTTAGAGTCGGGTATTAGATTGAGTGTCGAGTTCGAGTTTCATGTTAGGTGTTAGGGTTGGGTCCCAAATCGATCGTTGTGGTGGGATGCCGAAGTCAAATCTTGTTTCAAAAGTTGGGTCCCGAGTCTGGCTCAAGTTCCGATTCGAAATCATTTACCAATCATACACAGAAAAATATTTTCTACTCACCAACCTAACATGAGAAAATAAGTTAGGATCCAACTTATGTTCCAAGAAAACATTTTCCTTGGTACCAAACACACCCTAAATTTACACAAGTGTTCAAACACATGGTGCATGCCACATTAGTGTGTACACCTGAACCAGTGGTTTATAATAAGAATTGAATTACACGTGAATTATATTATGAACAAATGCTATATTATTCTTGATGTTGTATAACTTGCAAAAGTAAATGATCAATGATACGTAAAAACAATAAATTGTAAAGTAATGACATAAGATAAGAAATTATTCTTATTGAATATTTGGGGGGGTGATCGTCTGACGATATTACTAGAAAACAATTATTTGAGAGACTTCGAGCTTTAGTTAGGGCTTAATAGAGTTATTGTGATGAGAATAAGATGAATTATAAGCGAGGGAATGAATGTACTTATAGTATATAGTACGTTAAGTAATGTCTTGTGTGTATTTTTCCGCCTCTCAAAATAACAATATCTCTACGTTGAATTCATCAAGTGCCTGGTTGAATGACTACTTAAGAAAATCTTGAATTATCAAAAAAAATTATAGATGAAGCTTATCTAGATTGACTATTGATAAACTTTATTTCCAATCTCATTTATCCCAAACTAGATCATTTGTATAGTTGTTTCGTATCTTCAGTAATGGATAACAGAAGCCTTACTGGGTACGACTTAAGGTCATGACCACAATTATTGTTGGTGAGTTGAATCTAACTAGATTTTATTGGTCACGTGTCACATTGTGATACGCTTGAAATGTCAAGTGTAATTATGGTATGCGATAATTCGTGGTATTCCTGCCAAACATTTTTTTGTTTATATGTTAAGTATTTCCCTTTGAAACACATAGGTTAGATAGATTTGGCTGAATTTTAGGTTTGAAATAGTCCCATATAGAAATGGTAATTGGGTGGGGCAGATGGGGTGAGGTGGGTTTAAGGCTAGGCGGAGTGAAATGAATTTAAGGTTATGCGGGGCAAGTGGGATGCGGGGGTTGAAGTGAGTTTTTTTTTAAATTACTGCAGCGCGGAGCCAATGGCAGATCCAAGATTTTAAAATTGTTGGTGCTACTTTATCTATCAATTACAAAGTATAAGTGCACAAATTTAACATTTGTCTTAAAAATACAATCATATTTAAATATGATAGCGAAAAAAATCAATAAAAAACTACAATAAAAATTATTTCAAATAAAGGAAAAAAGAAGGAAAAGTTTTTTTAATAAAGTTTTGTTTAGAAAAAGTTAGCAAAAGGGTATAAGATAAAAACACAATCAACATAGAGAGAAAAATAAAATAAAATAAAAAATCAAATTGAAATAAATGAGTAGAAAGAGGAGAGTTGGATTTGAAACTAAAATTTATGTGTACAGAGGGAATCAAACTCAAGAATAAGAGCAAGCCAACAACCTTGAGTACCCCATTTTTAACCACTGCGCCAACCAAGTCATTTCATACATGGGTGCTCATCTTTAAATTTATACGTTTAAATCCTCGTATAAAAGGACCGCGATGATCATAATAAACTCACTCCTCCTGAAGAGAAGGAACATGTTTCTGTCATAGAAACACTTCATTTAATATTTAGGTTTGAAGACGAGGAACCTCTTCCCCCAGAGAAAGAAGAATGGAAAAAGGAAATTGAAGATCTTTTTTCTGAAATGAACATGTGTATCTTGGAATCACATATTGGATTTACGAATCCATCTGTTTGCCGATGCAGAAAGGACAACTAAGTAAGTGTCAAATGGGGAACCACCGTCGTTTTCTAGATGAACAAATTTGACTCATCACATATGAACAAACTGAACATATGAGTCCAACTTGTTCATCTAGAACAAGACGATGGTTACCCATTTGACACTCACTTAGTTATCCACTCTACATTAGCGAAACTGATGAATTCGTAAATTCAATATGTGATTCCAAGATACACATGTTCATTTCAGAAAAGAGATCTTCAATTTTCTTTTCACATTTTTCTTTCTCTAGGGGAGAGGTTCCTCGTCTTCAAATCGAAATACTAAAGGAAGTGTTTCTTTGACAAAAGCATGTTCCTTCTTTTCTGGAGGAATGATTTCATTATGATAGTGGACTCAGAAGTTCTTGCAGGACTCAGAAGTTCCTGGACTGAACTTCCTCCACCCATTGTTTTCTACATTTCTTTCGTCACCTCCAGAAGTCTCCATCTTTTTTCTTTTCCACTTAGACTCAACTCGTTCCTCTTTTCAGTTATCTCGACCATATATTTTAAAGATTTTTGTCTTTTCCTTCTCTTTGAAACAGAGTTATCCTCTGAATCCATCTTCCTCAACTGAGTCAAAATACACCTTTTGTTATCAATCAAAATTGACAACCATATATATATATATATATATATATATATATATATATATATATATATATATATATATATATATATATATATATATATATATATATATATATATATATATTAACTAAAATCTTCACTATAACAACAAGACTAAACTGCATTTACAAATATTAACCTGAATGAAGACATCCCTTTTTCTGCCGAAAAATCAAGAATGGATAGCTTTGACTTCTTTAACGGTAAAAAACAGAGTAATAGCGAAAGCCCTTTTTTTTGCTAGAAAATCAAGAATGGATAGCTTTGAATTCTCGACACAATATAAACTGAGTAATCAAGAGTGATGAGTTTGAATAAATGGAGTACATGGACACAAATATATATATAGCGAGATAGAGTAACATCATAAGAACAGCGTGACTTAGACTAGCCTCTTATGCGTGAGAGAAATCTTTTATGTAAAGTGCGTGCATTTTGTGATAGATTTTAGAATATTTCAACGAATCGTGTGAACATTAACTTTTCCAACCATGTCACGTGAATTGTCAAAATTTGTTGCAAGGGTATTTTTTAATAAAATAATTAAATATTTTATATTCTATTTTAATTTAATTACCGTACAACTTTTTCAAATTTGTGTAATCCACTTTAGCTACACCTTAGTATTAATTCATATCCTTTAGTTATAACTTTATTACTTTTGAATGTCGTTATTTATGTAAATTTTGCAATTACTTTTGAGTAAGAAATTGACAATCGATAAAGAATAATATTTCAATTATGGACATCCTCATGGGCCCCTAACATTAGGTTTTGAAAAAAAAATGTGATAATTATAGACCCTCAATGAAATCGATGATTATAGACCATTGATTCAAAAGTTTTTGGGTTTGTTTACGGCCTACAGAAAGTAAATTAACAACAAAATTAGTTTGAAAAAGAAATTTGTTGCTCAACTGAGTGACAAAGGGTGTTAATATAGCGGGTAGTAGGCCATAGATCAACTTTACTTGCCAACGTCTTCTCAAACAAGTTCTTTGCATCGGATTTGCCTAATACAATTAATATCTCCTGTGTGATTTGTGAGTTACTACATACAAAATGAGTTTATATGGTTCGCACCTGAAGAATAGCGAGGGTGGGTGACCAATAGTGTGAAACTCCTTTGTGACCATGATGTCATAATTCAAAATTAATTACAAAGGCTAATACCGCAAGTTTGGTATTTGAGTTAGTAGTAAATTTTGATTTTGATACTTGTAATTATGACTCGATATTTTTTATCTTTCATTAATCAAAATGTTTCTTTTTATATGATGTATCATGAAAAAGCTTACTTAGGGAGATTAATGGGTCATGGCAATGACAAGACCATTACGAAAAGGTCAACCTATTCGGGCAACAATTAGGGCTCATTCAAAAGCGAATAATAAAGGTTCTCTGACTAAAATTAATATAGAGCCAGAGATAGATACGAAAGAATAATTTGGAGTTAGCGCATGAGATTTTGAACTTTGAAGGAGATTTAGACCAAGAAGGAAAGAATCAACCCTACTAATTGAGGTATATTGTTTTTGACAATATGATGTGATAGCAATTCATTTATGTTATATCTCTAATCATATGGTTGACTTGTGTACCTTACTTGATGCATGTATGAATATGAATATGATATGTCCTGACTTAGGAGGCTAAAGCCTCTTAGTCTTGAATGTATGAATGACATGTGACCTTGAATGATGTTAAGAGGGTCTTTATGTGAAACCTTGAACTTAGTGGTAAAGTTATGAATGTTGAAGTCGAAAGCCGTAATGGTATCCTTCAAGTAAAGGAATGATAGACTTAAGGTTGATTGGTTGGAACGGCATCATATCAATCCTTAGGAAAGTCATGATGAGCTTCTTATCGACATTGGAGGGTAGCCCTAAAGGACCTCTTTGGTAGGGTAAATGTGATTGGGTTATGAACTTGATATGAAACCCCTTTATATGAACCTTTAATGTAAATTACTCAATGAGAACAAAGGCTAGCACCGAGCGAGTATGGTAAGGGAAGTAGTTCTAGTTAAAGGATAAGACTAGAATACAAAGCACGCCCTTCATATTCCTTAACCATGTGCCTACATGGGATGTGTCCAAGTTCTACCATTGGCAAGTAGAACACCCTCATCGGAGTAGGTTAGAACTCCGGATTCCATGCTTTGCTACCATGGTCTATGTCGGTTATGAATATTCTCATCATATGGGATACCTACTAGCATTAGAGAAGTTCTATGAATTTTAGGTGGTGGTATGGGACGCTATCTAGACATTATACAATAGGCTTTGAAGGTGTTAGTTGGAGTCCCTAGGTCTTGTCCAAGACCATTACTTGAATGTCTTTAGTGATGAATGAGTCTTAAATGAACTAATGAATGTAATGGCTTAAGTTAAGAAAGTATGTTAAATGAATATATACTTATCTAGAGTAGTGGAGGGTTATCTAGTTAAGGTGCGAAGGGGGCATAGGAATGGTCACTTCTTATCTTACCTAGATAAGTCTTAAGAATGACTCTAGTTAGGGAAGATGGTTGATATTGTGGACATGATCCAAACTTAGGTATTCTTAAGGATTACTTAGGTAATCCTGAAGAGGTCAATCATGGACGTTATCTTCTTGATTTACTTAAGTAAGTCTTTTGATAGCCGTGGGAAGGAGAATGTCATATTATCTATGTATTTATGTATTAAGTGAAATGATTCTATCTTAGGTAGTCTATAGGATCTCTTAAGTGTGTGTGAAAGGTATTGTATGGGCGGTCGCTTCACAACTCACTCAAGTGAACCTTAGAATCACCTTTGGTAGGAGGATCTCATGTTCATGTGATTGATGTATTTGTAAGTATGTGTATCTCATTATAGGTGGTCTAAGGATCATTTAGGTGTGCCTAGAGAGGGTGTATGGGCGGTCTCTCTTTGTCTTACTTAAGTGAGTCTTAGGATATCTTTAAGTGACAGAATTATATGTCAAAAGGGTGTGCAAAGTGAAGCGAAGGAACTTCACTGTAACAGTGAAGAAGTTCACTGTACAGTGAAGAAGTTCACTGTACAGTGAAGTAAGCTCACTGTAATATTTTCTTAAAGTGTGAATAATTGCTTAAATGATTTCTTATGTGTTTCTAAGTTTTTAAATGTTGTTCTTATGATTATAGTATGATTTTTAATCAAAATTAATGAAAAGCATGTTATTTGCTAAATGACCCTTTTTCATGGTTTTTGCATGACTTCCATACTTAGTGCATCTAATGTACTAACCCCTTCTTTTCCCTTTTTGACTAAAGTGTAGTGAATTGGAAGTTTTGATGTGTCATGGAGGATGGATAGGTTTCTAAGGGTTGAAGATGAAGTATTGGTGAGTCCTCAATAATTCGAGGACAATATCCACATGTTCTTTTATGTCTTAGTCTTTATTTTATGTCTTGTGTGGGTTTAGTCCCAAGTGTTGTATACTCCAAAGTTTAGATGGTTCAAAGAGATGTTGTAAATGTTTAATGTTTTAAATTAAAGTCTTCCGCTTGTGTAATGTTTATGGAAAGAGTTCTTCGTGTGTGAAGAAAGTTTTAAATTCTTACTCATTTTAGTATGATTATTATGCAATGAATGATACAAGCGTCTTAGATGAGACTTCTTGAAGTCTCATTTGCCGTGTGGTGACACAAGGACGCTCTAAACTTCTAGGGTATACTTGCGGATCGTTACATTTAGCAACAACAGAGTAACCCACTAGGGTAGAAACCGAAAAAGGTTCTTCTAAAACATCGGGGAGCACATAAAATTTCATAGCTAGTAGAGGAGTTACAAATGATAAAGTGGCACCGCGGTCTAACAATGCATAAACATCAATTGAAAAAACTTGTAACATACTGGTAACCACATCCGGAGACCCCTCTTGGTCACTTCGAGATTGAAGAGAATAGAAGTGGTTCTTCTTAGGAGCATAGGAGTTAGGACCACTTTCTTGATCTTAGCTATTCTCCCTCCCTTAAGCTCTCAACATAGGACTATCTCTCCTCATATTACCACTCTTTCCACAATTATATCAATTGTCTGTGCCAACTAGGCAGTTGCCTCCATGCCTCTTGCCACACTTGGCACAATTAGGTCTCTCAACTTAAGAACCACCACCTTTTCCTCCTTGTGTCTTAGGTTTAGGCACCCTATCTTTGTTGACCCTTGGAACATTGGAACAAACTTGGTTGGAAAACATTTTCTTAAACCTTGGCTTATCTTTAATCTCAAGTTTATCCTTGGAAGCACCTCCATCATAAGACCTTGCCTTCTTGGCATCCCTAGTCTTCTTTTTAAGCCTAATCTCCTCTACTTGTTGAACATGCATCATCAAACGAGAAATGTCCATACTATCATGAAGCATTGTCGCATGACATTCTTCCACCAGATCATCGGACACACCCATCACAAAGTGACTCATTTCATCTATATGATTAGACACCAAAGATGGAGCATACTTGGAGAACTTAGTGAACTTCAAAGAGTATCTGAAAACTCATACCTCCTTGACGAAGGTTGATGAATTCTTCAACATTTGCCTCCCTTTTTCCCTTGGAAAAACCTATCAAGAAACACCTTCCTAAAAACTTCCCAACGTATGGGACCCGCACTCAAAGCCCTATTGTCCCTCCATTGAGTTTAACATGATTGAGCCACATCTTTGAGTTGATATGTGGGTAGTTCAGCCTTCTCAATCGAAGTTACCCCTATAGCAAACAAAATCTTATAGACCTAATCTAGAATGTCTTAAGGATCCTCATTTACCTTAGACCTAAAGAACATTAGAGGGTTCATCCTAGTGAAGTCCCTCAAAAGTGAAGCCATGGTAATAGCATTTGGATTCAGATAGGGTTCAACCTTCCGATTAACTTGTGTTATCGTAGCTTGAGTTTGTTTAGTTATGGCTTGAGCTTGAGTAGCCATGACTTGAGTAAATGATAGGAAAGCCTCCCTTATCTCTCTATTTGTCATAACCGGTGAATTGACCAGAACTTGGCCACCTAGACGAACTTGCTCATTAGGAGGAGCTTGGTTGCCTTGGGCAGGAACTACCTCATTCGCAATATCCTCTTCAACCCTTCTTGTGGCTTCTCTTCTAGTAGTAATATCCTATATCCACAAGAAAAGGATTAGAACAAAGGACTCATAGAGTGAAGACTCTTAGGCACGACTCAAGAATATCAAAAGAAGTGGAAGTTCCTAAGCATTCCATAGCCTATCATTCATAAGTGTGGCGCGCTTCACACCCATGAACAAGACTCTACTAGACGTGGTTCATGATACATCAATCCTAGAAGTTATCCCAAAACTTTGCATAAGATATTGAATAATGCAGAAAATTTAAAACTTTTAACAATTAATGTCAAACACGTTCATAAAAGAAAATAGAATATCTCGATGTCGTCTCATTTACCTTCTAAGTACAACATACGAATCTCAAATTAGGGACCTTAGCCCTTTACAATAGAATGTATCATAATATGAAGTACAATAGTGGTCTATTACAAAATAGAATGAACATGGTGGTATCATGTTGTCCTCGAAACTTGAGTACATACCAAATGGTCTTGGAGATTGCAATCCAAGCCTTCCTTGGTAGAGAAATATGGGTTAGTACATTCCACTTTACTAAGTATGGAAACAATGCAATTAAAATCATTAAAACATGCACAAAAGGACCTTCAGTTCAAAATATGTGATTTCAAGTTAAAAGCCAAAATGCACATTCAAATAAGTCATAATTAAACCATACCATAAGATAAAGAGACATTTCATAATCATGAGTAACATCATACATAAACATAGTCCATCTCTTACATAATTGAGTTCACTTAACCTTTTACCATAAAGACATCACACATGACCTCCTTTCAAGTTCACTTGTGCAATGTACATATAAAGTTCCATACCCCCACATACACTAAGAAAAACCATCAAGAGATCACAAGTATAGTCAGATACATCATTACCATCATAATAACTGAAATCGACCTTAACATCGTTCATAAGTTTCCCTACATAAAAGACTAACACAAGGACTCCTCTTAAGATCCACTTGTGCAATTCATAGGTAAAGTCTCATACCCACACCTATACTAAGTAGTATCCATCAAGAAGCCCTAGTTAGAGTTCATGTTCTTATCTTATTTCGTATTCTTTACCATTCAGAAGATATTTCCATAATTGACATAGACCATGTGAGCTACATGAAATCCGGTGTCTACCTCCCACACCAAAAAGAGAGTGTCCTACTTGCCAAGGTAGGGCATACATACATTATAGCATCTAGGTGGATCCACTAGCTAATAGTCCTATGTGGGCGCATAGTTATAGGGTATGGAGATTGCTACCAGAAACCTTATACTTATGAACGTGCGGGTTTCCATCTCATGAGACATCATAGTTGGAACATCATTTCCTTTGTGAAGGAACCCATCTTACTTGCATATTCACTCGGTGCTAAGCACATATTCCCCTTATAAGTAACAATTAGTCTTTACTTAAGTATTGGTTCATAAAGAATACCTTAGAGACTTAATCCCTCATATATCATAGAGCTCAAGGGTTTCAAGATGAGAATAGTCTTTCATCATAGTTTCAACATCACGTGAGAATCTATCTTTCATATCATAGTCATATAGTGTTCATGAGAATTTCCTCTTATTCATCATAACAATACACCCATAATCATCTCACAATATTCATGTTCTCATCGTAGCATAACATTCGTGTTCATATCATATCATAGCATAACATTCATGTTCATATCATATCACAACATAACATTCATGTTCATATCATATCATAGCATATTTGTTCATAATTAGGGTTGTAGGGAAGAGGAACAAGACTCAACACCACAATTCATAATTCAAGTAAGCACCTCCACCATAAGTGAATCAACAATTCAATATAAGACTTTAGATCAAGTAAACACCTCCACCATAAGTGGATCAACAAGTCAACATTAAGCTATAATCAAATTGAAAACCTTCATTCATAGCCTTCAAGGCTTTCTCCAAGATTCAACCCTAACTTAATGACATTCATTCATCATATAGGGTAACATAATAATACAATATTTAATTTTATGTAAACACTCTAGATTCTCATCCTTCATTTATCAATCAAAACATACTAGGGTTTTAAATTTGAGAAAGAATGGAGATTCATGGGTCTTGTGGGGATTTGTTCAAAAACCACAAAGATTACTGAAATTCATCCATAAACCTTCAGATATAATCATAAATAATCAATTTAGATAAATGGAAATAATTTAGAAAGAGACCCGCAAAATTAAGTGAAAACCTAGAATTTGGGGAACTTTGAAATTCAATTTTGAGAGAGCCTCTTGGGAAAAGGTCCCAAGAGTGAAGAGCTTGCATACCTTAATCAATTCTTTGAGAATTGATGGAGAAAACTAAAGTTCTTAGTTCCCTATTTGAACCTTGGTCTTTTTCTTCAATGGAATTCTTTGAGAGAGTTTTGAGAGGAAAGTTGAGTTTTTTATTTGAGTTTGTGAGTTGAGTTTGACTTAAAGTCTTGGGGTTAAAGTCTTATAGGGGGTTTTAGAAAGTTAATTAGTTAAAAAAAACCACCCCCATTAACCCCTAATTAAATAACTAACTAAACATAAGACCCTTAATTAATTTCAAAATTGACTTAAACCTGGCAGCAACGACGACCACCCACCTACGGACCGTAGGTGGAGTTATGGCCTCGTACTGCAGGCTCGTCATTTCCACCAGAGACTCCCCTTTGGAATTTAAGATCCCCAGATATAACTCCCTATCTACGACCAAGACTTATGGTCCATAGAACAGTCTACTGGCCGTAGATTGGGCTTCTTTTGACAACTTTTGGGTCCACGTTTAGGTCCTCTCCAAGGACCCCTAGGGTAGTCCTTGGGGAGTCGTACCCATACGTTTGGACCCTAAACATATAATTTTACATATTTAAACCATTTTTACAATATTTCTTCCTCATAATACATTTCAAAATCTCAATACAAAACCTAAGACCACACTAATCCAATTTACAAGTTTCCAGATGTCATGCTCGTTTCTTGACAATTATGTACTAACACTTTCATATTAGGTTAGTTACATTAGATTAGGTCTAATAACATAATTTTCATATTTTTTAAGTCATTATACATCATATGAAGCTCTAGCTTAGGTCATTACATTTTCGGGGTATTACACTAATTGCATTCTCTTATCATGCTAAAGCCTAACTCGAAGTCACAAGGTGTTGCACACAAGATGATCATACTAGTATGAACTACAATACTCATGTTCTCCATCTCTATAGGGACTATTTTCCCAAACATACTAGTTCTTATTACAAAAACATTCAACAAACCTCGAGTTCCAATTAAGGAGCGTTTAGTGCTTTATCCATATTTATATTAACAACTTATTCTAACCTATTACTATAACAACTCCATGGACGTCTAGGTAACCAATTCTTCTACGAATATTTCACCTTCTTATATCTATACCAACTAAAAATTCATGAATTGCTTCACAAAATATATCAAATATTTTCATCTAGCTACTACATATAATCACGCCTCATTTTGGTCTTCCTCCACACTAAAAACTATATATAGAATATCCTACTATAACTTTACCATAATAGTCGTCTACCCACATATCTAAACCAGCTTTCAACTACTATCAAGACCGCTTCAAAAGAGAATCAGCGGAAGGAATTAGAGCAAAAAGATCATAAGCACGAATCATTCAAGTAATTGGATTTGAGAATATGTACACCGTAGGGTAATTTAACTATTCCTTAAGGGTATATCATAAGTTCATGGGACTGAGTTTACTCTTAAACATGAGTTCATATATTGTCACGATCCGAGCCTACACCCTGGACGTGGTCGGCACTCAAGAACCATTGTCGGTCCCAAAGCAA
Organism: Solanum sitiens; assembly: GCA_016801875.1. Lineage (NCBI taxonomy): Eukaryota > Viridiplantae > Streptophyta > Magnoliopsida > Solanales > Solanaceae > Solanum > Solanum sitiens. The sequence continues at coordinate 1,443,609 of JABWTJ010000028.1, forward strand.
ACCCTCATCCTGATTGACTTTAAGCGGAAGACTAACGCAAGCATACATAAGCATCAAATTGAAAGAAACATTTAAAAATGATTCACTGAATCTCAAAACTTTGTTGAATATACTAAGTATGAAATAGGTTTTAAATGAAACTTCTGAAACTGAAAGACCCTCCAAAATTGTCTATCTATGAAGCCTCTACTATACAAGGATGAGTGTAGGGACAAGACCCATAACTCCTCAAAAGAACTAGTACTAACAACTCATAAAACTGGAGTACTCCGAAAGCAAAGAGGTCTGACTTATAAGCAGATGAACGGATGAAGTGATCTCAACAGAATCTTGTTGATGATCCTAATAACTTGTATCTACATAATTACAAGATGTAGGTCGAATGACATCAACACATTGAATGTACGAGTATGTAATATAACTGAAAAACAAATAACGGAAAGAAAAGACTAGAATAGATGACAATGTACTCAAATTGAATGTAAATAAATAAAGGAGTAAATTTAAAACTTTACAGTATACTTTCTCATCTCTGAACTAAACATAATAAGTGAGATATAAAAATACACTTTAACTCTAATGGAAGATTTTGTAACCGACAGCCATCACTATAAGCTACATGATGATACAACGTCTTGCCCACTCTGCCAGAATTGTCTAATTCTTTGCCATGGTACAAGACTACTCAATTGAGTGGATCCACTAAGCTATTCTTAAAAGCAATAAGGAATCATCTAAAAAGTATGATTCCTTTACCTATATAGGCATGCATGAACTCATAATTCATTTAAAAATCAAAGTTTCTCTTTTATAAATGGGAAAAATGCATAAGTACCCCCTCAATCTATGGCTGAAATCTCAGAGACGCACTTATACTATACTAAGGTCCTATTACCCCCTGAACTTATTTTATAAATAATGTTTTACCCATTTTCGGCCTATGTGGCACTAGTTTGGAAAAAAATGTCAACGTACACTGGGCCCACAAAATAGTGCCACGTAGGTCAAAAAGGGGTAGAAAATAATTCATAAAATAAGTTCAGGGGGTAATAGGACCTTAGTATAACATGTACCTATTAAAAACTTACATTATTCAAAATGAATACATATTAAACACTTTTTGCTGACATGGCATGGAAAGTGTATAACACATATATCTAGCGCGAGAGAAGTATAATTATCTATTTTTTAAAAACTTTTTCTTCTCATTTCTTCCTCTTCCTTCATAACTCCTTCCAACACCTTCACCATTTTCGCCGTCGCTGCCGCCGCCACAATCATCACCATCCACCCTTCTTTTCATAGATTCTTCAACCATCTCACCCTCTCCCTCACCGCTACCATATTCATTTGGAAAGCACACTACATTTTTGGAAATGCAAGAAAATCAATGTAAATAAATTTTTTTAAACACAAATATAAAATCAAAATAAAAAGGGAAAAAATGGATGTGGGTTCATCTACAAACAAAACAATTTCAAATTTTCATTTTTATAAAGGAATCATTTATTCATTGAAATAACTCAATTCCATCATTATCGATTGAATTTCCTAGACGAGAAGAGGGATAATCAATAACTATTAAGAAAATGAAGAAGGATTCAATTTCACAATCCTTTTCTAGAATTGGAATTTTTTTCCCACTGAAATAGCTCAATTCCACCATTAATTGTTGAATTTCCTTCAATGTTTTCACAAACCTCAAACAAAAAAAAAGAAAATATAAATGAAGAAATTGAAGAAGGATTGATTTTCTATTTCAACATATCTGAAAAAGGTTAAAGAGTCGATGGTTAAAGAAAAACATATATGAAAAAAATTATTTGGATTTGAAGAAAACGGTGGCGGCGGCAACAATGGTGGATATACTACACACTTTGAATAAAGAAGGTTGAAGAGTGACATTGGGTGCATAAAAACTTCTAAATAGTTTTTCTTTTCTTTTAAGTCATAATCTAATTATTGTTTCAAGTCAAATTGCCACATGTACGTTGTTAAGTTGATAATTTTTCACGTCATGGAGAATAGGTTACACTCATTTTATATTTTTAGCTGATTGTAGAAAAAAAATTCAAATGGTCTTAATTCGAGCTAGTAGAGGTGTTCAATAGGTACATGTCGTTGTTAAAGTGTCTAAGTGAAATATGCTCATAAATTTAAGGGTCGTAGATGACTTAAGCCTTTAAAATATGACCACACAATAACTTTAGAAAAAACTCAAATACTTTATTTGAAGATCTCAAAATCTAGATATAATATATGTGTGTGTGTGCGCGCGCGTACGTGTGTGCGCGTACGTGCGCGTCGATAAAACAATATTGAAAGTTATAACTGGACGGAATCATCTATGAAGTCTCTAACATACTAAAGATAAGTTACTAGGACAAGACCCTCAGCTACCTGAATACTCTGCTTATAATATATATCAACTACTAATACTTAAAGATAAATTGGAGCCCTCTGAAAGAAATGTGGTCTCACCAAAATTGTATGAAAGTGATCCTAATGATGTGTCTGTTGTTATGAGCACCTAAATTTGCATCATAACACGATACAAAGTCAAATTACGCTAATACATAGAATATACAATATGTAAAATAAGTTAGTGCAACAACTATTTAAAACTCAACGTACTAAGCTAAAATGAGTAACTCTAAATATAGACTAAAACAAGATCAATTGAAAAGTAAAACATGCATATTATGTAACAACGGAACTTTAAAAGTAAACATATGCAATAATAGAAAATACTGAAAATAATATAACATTACTTTTATTGGGGAATTTATCTAACCAGCAACCATCACTTTAGGGATCTGATGGTACAACGTCTTGCCTACGTTGTCAGAGTCATCCTATACCTTTTCGGGGGAAAGGATGAATTGAAGTAATGGATCTAATATCTAAACCCTTGTCAAGGGCTTTTGAGGAGTAGCTCAAATAAAAAACACAATCATATCCTACGCTGACAGCGTAGTTATGGGTTTAGATTATTTGAATCCTTACCCAACTTGATGTCCAATACCACTCCCAAAATAATGTGATAATGCTCAATAACGGTAAAATGTCTCATTTAGTGAAAATGTCCCACTTTAGGGGAAAACTGATAATGTTATGTATAAATGTATAGATTTTTTTTAAAAGGTTCTGCTTTTATGAAATGTAACACCCCTAAATATTAACCAAGAGTCGCATGTCGATTTATCATTGCTTAATTACCACAATATGATTTATTCACATTTTGGGAACTTCAAATTTTGTGATATTGCAAACTTGCTTAACATAATTGTGATCGTAATTTAAGGGATTGTATTGGGTTATTTACGTAATATTATAACTGGAATTATTTATAACTTGAAAGGAAGGTGAAGTATATAAATATTGGTATATATGTATACTTTTGGGCAGCCAACTTTGACTTTTGGCTATATTTAGTAGGTAAGTGATAAACATCACTTTTATAATATATAATTCCACACCTCCTCTACAAGAGAATTCGTGTCCTTTCACTCTAAGAAACCTTTAGAACCTCCTCTAACCATATTACTCACAGAATTTGAAGAAAATCTTTGTTCTTTTGGCTGGAATTCAAGATACACACTTCCTTTTGGTAAGTGACTAAATCTGCTTTGGGGCTGGGTAGTGTTTGGTGTTTTATGCATATCTCGTAGTATAGAACTTATTTTACAGTGAATAGATATGATTTGAAAAGATAATTCTTATAGCTACAACTCTTATGCTTATGTAAAACTCTAATTTTGCTGTTATGAATTTGAAATATTGGACGCAACTTAGAACATGTTTAGTCCAGATTCTGGAATTGAAAATCATGTATGTTCAGCTGTTAGTGTTTTGATTAGATATTTTTGTACAAAGTGTATTTTGCGGTGATTCTTTATTATTTTCAAGCTTAAGAGATGTATCTACATCTTTCATGAAGTTTATAAAGTTCAGTTTTGCCGTTTTTCTTTTCAAATCTTAGTTGCGAAATGAGATATTAGGCTGTCCAGAATCACTGTTCTGGGAGCATAGTCGTATTTGTAAAGGCTAAGCATACTTGTGATGATTATCCTATTTTACTTTGACATTATTGAGATACTAGGAATTAAAGAATTTATTTATTGTATTTTTAAGGTTGTATATACTCGTGAACAAGTTGAGAACCTTAATACGTTGATTGATCTACGGTTTGAAATCTTGAAGTGGTGTTCGACTGTTTCTTGTCTAAAGAACTAAGGTTGTGTATAAACTTGTACTTGTACTATTTTTACCTGCTGGTATATCTGAAAGTTTGTCTTGATACCTTGGTTACCTCTTGTTACTTTGCATTGTCGTGTTGTTGTCATTTAAGACGTTAAAGACTCTTGTGTAACTCGCCCACTTGTATGGATTATTTGATCACCACTCTTGTAGGGACCTTGTCCTTCTTGTGGCTATGATTTTGTCCCGTCCCGTAGTCAACCAAAACGGGACGAACCGGAATGAACCGGAACGGTACCGGTACGTCCCGTTCCGTTGACCAGTCTTAGGCATACCTCTTGATTCGGATCATTTGTTGTCTTGACTCTGGATTTTTAGTTCGTCTTAAGTATGGGAGTTGTCCATTTTAAGTACGAACTAGAAATCCATTTTTAATATGGTTCTTGATTCTCTTGATTATTGGGCTTTGACACTTCTTGATACAGGGTGTCGGCCCTTCTTGATACTTGTTCGTGCTTGGTGTGACTACATGATGTATATAGTGGGCGAGTCTTGTTATTGAACCTCTTGGAAAATGGTGCTATGAGTGTTAATGACATTTGGATCTTTAAATATTCAACTTGATACTTTTGTATATTGTTTACTCGATTTCCTGATTCTGTTTCAATTGTGCTGTCCTGACTTGAGAATGATAACTTGGTGAATTTGAGTGCTCCGGATCTATAGTTTTACACCACTAAGTTATATGCTTAGCGATACTTGTTCCTTTCGTAGGGAATGTTTGAGAGGACGCTTGAAGTTGGTCATTGAAGATGGAGATTTTGAAAGCGCTAAGGAAGATCACACTTGCATATAGGTATATATATTTTGTATAAACCTTGAGACTTGTACATGATCTATGTGTTGTATATTTACATGAAATTTTGAGGGCTGATTTGGTCATGTCATCATGGGTTGTAATATAAGTATGGCTATACGTTTTTATCTTTTTGGGGTGTGTAAACCCAAGTCTTGTAATATACTAATTTACTATATGTTTTGAAAGCTTGTGTGAAGCATGAACCGACTGATTTCGGTATTCGAAAGTTGGTAATATTCATGTTATTTTATCCTTAAGTGTGAGGATAATATTGCATGAAAAGTTCGTCGCTTATTTGCTTAACAGGTTTTTGGAGGTTTTTTCGTCATAAGTTAAAATTTCGTGTCATATCAATTTTGACCTCAAATAAAGGTTTAAATGGGCAAGATGCACATCCTTAACTAAATTATACGTTAGGAACCTAATCCCTCAACTAGATTAAAATCAGTATGCCCTTCGTTAATCTCTTTTAAATGTCGCAAGTATTAAATCAGGTTTCTTGTCAAGTTATAGTATCTCTCGAAAAGGGTCGCTACATGAAACACTGATTTTACTTTTTCAAAATCAAATATTCTTTATTAAAGTTAAAGATATTCTTTTTGAGAAAACTATCTATACTTTCTTTATGAAAATATGCATATTGATGTAATAATATAATTTCTTAAAACTCTTCTAAAGCAATTCAATGGAAGCAAAATATACTTTCTTGAAACTCTTCTAAAATAATCCACTTGGACAATAATATAATTTTCTTGAAACTCTTCTAAAATAATGCACTTGAAGAAAAATATACTTTCTTGAAACTCTTCTAAAATAATCAACTTGAAGCAAAATAATACTTTCTTAGACTGTTTCTTGTAAGACTTCTTTAAAACTTGAAATATATTCTACCCATGAAAACAATGCATAAGAAATTAATATGGCATAATTTTTAAAATAAGTTTAGCTATGTATGGATCATGTGGTAGAATATTATGAACTCTAAATCTATCAATGATCCACAACAATGTAGAGTATAAAGATTTTGAACAATAGAATCAACAATAAGCACATTCATAATAGAGGAATTCAAAGATCATGGACTTCGGGTAAAAATCCTAGCTTTGATCTTACTAAGTGAAATTATAGGTGTAGGGCGTGAGAAAAAACTTAATCGCTCAATATGATAGTCTTACACACCTTAATGCTCCATGAGTTTTGAAGAAGAACCCTAACTTGATGAAGAAGAGCTGAGAAATCATTTTTGAAAATTCTTGGATTCATTTCTCGAAAATCGTATATTTTGATGACTTATTCTTTCTTAGGATACATTATTATATGTTAGAATAACTAGAAAATTATGAGAATATGCTTACCTTGATTTAGAAAAAAGAATTCTTGATGGACTTACTCAAAAATCAAGTCTTGAACCTTATCGTTGAATTCCTTGATACTCATTAGAGATTGGAAGAGGATTTGGTCTGAAAATCTTGTAGAAATTCTAGGATTTATGTTATAATATCATGAAAAATATTTACCAAGACTTATTAAGGTTGAAGAGAGATTTGAAGGTTATGGGGGTCAACTAAAGTATACAAAGTAAGAAAAGAAATTCAAAACAACGTTTTTATGATATATGAAAATTTGATATACTATTGATATACATGATATACAGATAATATATATAATCTACAGACCCTTTTACGGCCCGTAAAACTTTCATAGGTCCGTAGAGTTATGTGCAAATTTTGAACCTCTGGTCCTGTTTTACAACGTGAAACTATTGTTCATAAATGCTTTTACGACCAGTATTTTATAATTCGTGGAAACTGCTACTCAAATCTCATATTGAAGTGTCTACGGGAAAATGGTCATTATGGTTTACTCTGAACTTCAATTGATGCAAATTTAGTGGCATTGAAAAAAATATTCTTAGTCCATTAATCGGAAAGATAATGGGCCACCTAACTATTGATATTATGAGAGATATAGTCATTCGAAGTCGAACCTTGCATGCTTTCTGAATAACTTTGCGAGTAAGAAAGTTTTGAACTTGGCTTAGTGCTAGAGGGCCCTAACGACCCTTACTCATTTCCAACACACTTCCTACTTGGTAATGAACCTTAATACACATGACCAACTAGGAATCATCTAGTAGAGTTTATATGCATAAAAAAAGAATAGTTTGCGTCTTAACTTATAATTTTTTGAGATGTACACATGCACTAGATAGGGTTGAAGAACATTTCTTAGATCAATATTTTTCCAGTACTAGTGGTTCCAATGTGGAAAACCCTCAGGATGTTAGAGTAGATCCACGTCCTCACATGAGTCATAGACCCATAATACTAATGTTATAAATCCTCCTTCCAACATAGCTGAAATGATGCATGATTCCAACGGGATAAACTTTGAGAAAATGAGGAACTTGATACGTTTTTGGACTATGATTTAAACCTTGACGTTGTAGTTGGACTGTTTTTTGGATACTTTTGCTTCTAATAATTGAGAATGAAACTCAAGCATTAGAGATCAAAATCAGTTGAATCTTAATCACCTCAACTATCAGTTTATCCCGAAAAATTATTTATGTAACGATATTTTTACTTTGCATAAGGTGAAGATGGTGTGAAATTAAGTTCCAACTCTATTTAATTGGTAAAGAGAAGAGTATATCATGTTTTATCGTAGATTTACACCATCCTAACATTGTTTTTTTTTAACCACAATCAATGGTCTCAATCAATTTTAACTTCTTTTTTTTGGGGGGGAGCTTTTTTCCATCGGTAATGAAAATATAGAGAAAAAAAATTAACGAGATAATATCAATTGCATATGTTTTTGTGTGGAATTCACTAATTTTTTGACAAATTCTAATAGAAGGATAGAACTTGTTAAGTTTTATATATTTGGAGAATGTTTTTTTGGTTATGATTCAGAAAGATAATTTAAGTTGAAGGTATAGGTTTAGCTAAAACTCTAAAATAGATGCATAGTTGGGCGGAGAAAATAATGTCACCCATCAAATCAAATAGAGCGGATAACGGAAGCAAAATTTAATAAAAGGGTAAGGCACCGTTTTTTTGACCGTCCAACATATACAGTCACCCTGTTTGATGTAATTTTTTACTACAAATGTGAAAGGCCATTATTAAGTGCTAATGCTTTTTTTTGTAATTTTTTTTTTTAAAATTAACATTAAAATTTCAATTAAATTTAGATTGAGCTTTATAAGTTCTATTTCAATATGACGCATTTAATAATATTATTTTTATCTAAATTGAAAGCTTTGATTAAGAATGAAACATCTGATCACAACTTATATTGGTTTTTTTGTCATTTTCACTTACCCTTGTCCTCTTCTGCACGATTTTCCTTTTAATTTGGTGCATCTGTCTCGAAGCTTTTTCACTTCTCTCTCTCTCTGTGGTGTCTATAGGCGGACCAAACGAGGTACCCTGAAAAACCATCGGAAAAAATGTCTCTCAATTTCAATTCTCCGACGTTTCAGTCAATTAAAACGACTAGGCGTCCGTGTTCACCACTCAGATCTCATAGAGTTTTAATGGCTTCAACACTTCGTCCTCCTTCTGTGTGAGTTTCATTTCATTTCCTCTTTCTATTTGTCAAATTATTGGATATTGTTTTGATCGTGATTATATTTCTGTTTCTAAATTGGATTGGTGGTAGTTGATGCTAATGCATGGCGTATCTCTGATCTTTCGTATATTTATTTATTTATTTATATGTTGGTCTCTGTTTCCTGATGATACATAATTTTTCTACTTGTATATCTATTTATCTCTTCCCCTCAGGGTAGGTTAGGGTGCATTGATTTGATATGTTACTATACTAGAATTTCTCTTCTCCTTGTGCATGTTTTTTTTGATATAACAGGGTAATGTGACATCAAGTGAGGAGCTGAGTAGTTGTGGCATAGGACTAACGGCCTGAGATTCCAAGATGGAATCCCACTTAGAATGAGCTCATTTGCACGAATCTTTGTGGGCTATAACAGGCTTCCCGGTGGATTGCTGGGGGCGTTTAAAAGCTAGCCTAGACACCACTGCTACTAATAATTTAAAGAAAAAGAGACTGAAATCTGATGCTCATTTTATTAGTGCATTTGCATATCTATGAGTTATGTATGTGATCTTTACATTAAACAGTGGTAGATTCAGCATTTGAACTTATGGGTTTGAGTGTGAAATTCTATTACAACCTGTTTGTCAACAAAGTCGGAGGAGAACTATGAGGTTCGAGACCTAATAGAGGCAAAGAACAATTGTTGGTTTTTTCCCTTCTTGTGGAATAGTCGAGGTGCACAACGTCATAAAAGAATCATTTGATTTGTTAGGTTCAAAATCTATTATCTATACTGGGGGAGTTTAGTAACATACAAAATCTGAGCTTAAAGCTTTTAGGTTCGCATGAACTCTCAACTTCTGCACTACATTTGCTCCTGACTAGAAATTCCTTTACTGATTGTTTTCTATCATCTTTTATCATTAGGGGTCATTTAGCTTTTCCCCTGCTGAGTGACTTAAATTGATAGCGTATACATTGCTTAGAAGATTATCATTGAACTGATTGACTGTCAGAATTAGATCTGGTTCTGTCAATGTACTCAATTAGGTTAGACAGATATTTGTGGTGTACTTCTTCATGTACGAAAAGTTGAATTGGGTAGGGTGTCTTTTGTTCATGTACGAATGTTTGATCACACCTCCGGATCTGCTTTTGGGAAAATAACTACTTGAAAAACAATAGTGAAAAGGTGAGTGACAACGTAAGGGAGAATGGTTTTATCCAAAAAAAAAAGATACAAGGGAGAACTGATGACTTCATCCATTACTTTGTTCCTGACTAGTGTTTTTCTTCTGTGGACCAAATAATCATTTGCCTTAAACTAGACTTAGACTGTGAATTTTCTATTGTAGCTCATCTTTTCGAAAGTGCATAATAGTAATTCTAATTCTGCCTGTGCTAATTGTAGGGAAGGTGGAAATGTTAAGAAGCCATTCACTCCTCCACGAGAGGTGCATGTTCAAGTTACTCATTCCATGCCGCCAGAGAAGCGTGAAATCTTTGATTCCCTGCAAGGTTGGGCTGAGAATAATATTTTGGTGCACCTAAAGCCTGTCGAGAAGTGTTGGCAGGCCAGTGACTTTCTTCCTGATCCTGCCTCAGAAGGATTTGAAGACCAAGTCAAGGAGCTGCGGGAGAGGTGCAAGGAAATTCCTGATGACTACTTTGTTGTATTAGTTGGAGATATGATCACAGAGGAGGCTCTTCCAACTTACCAGACAATGATTAACACACTAGATAGCGTTCGTGATGAAACTGGTGCCAGCCTAACTCCTTGGGCTATTTGGACGAGGGCATGGACTGCTGAGGAAAATAGGCATGGTGACCTTCTCAACAAATATTTATATCTTTCTGGAAGAGTTGATATGAGGCAAATTGAAAAGACAATTCAGTACCTCATTGGTTCAGGGATGGTGAGTTTGCTTCTCTGTATTCTGCTGTTACTGTCTATGTTGCTCGGACTCTCAAAAATGATGCCGCATTCGTGTCAGATGCTTCAAAAATACAGTATTTTTGAAGGATCCGACACCCACGTGTTGATATTTTTTTAGTTTGAGCCACATAGGCTACTGTTAAGCTTTCAAAGCATCTTGAAAATTATTGGTAAAATTTATACAGACTTCTCTTACATAGTTATTTAATCATTAGCTGATATAATAGCAGACTTTCAGAGTGTGTGGTATCTGTGTTGTGTCTCTGTTTGAATGAGCCTGCACATAGATGAGCTGCATCTCTAACAGTTCAAAAATTCTCAGATTTTGGTAAAACTAATGATGTATTAGAGAATTCGTTGTGTTATCTAGAAAAGGTTCTGATAGTACATTTGGTAAGCTACATTATGCTTTCAGCTCTCCAGTTAAAATTCCAAATTTATATGACTTGAATCTGTTGATATTCATGAGAGTACTTTCGTTTAATGAATTTGAATGTGGGTTCTATTTAGATACTAGTTTTAGTTCTCGTCTTACTGAAGGAGGGTATTTTAGTCTCTTTGTCCCCCTTTTATTATCCATTCCCCACACCTCAAAGGCTTGTTAAAGCAGAGATGATTAATTTATGTTGTGTTACGTACTTGTGTATTGCTAGATCTTGAAGAATAAATTTGTTTGCGTCCTGAAATCTCCTCCATTTTGCACACTAGTTTGCCTATCTAACCAAGGTTGTTGAGTGTTGGCTAGTTTTGTATCATCTTATTCTTTCCTATTATCTTGTTCTTCAATTTTTATTATTACCTGATGTTTCCTTAGCTTCTGTTATTATATTATTTTTGTTGCTAGAATTCTTTTCTCCATTATTTTCATCATAGCTTCTTCAGTTAATCTGAGTTTCATGTTCGCTATATATTGCACTTAGAGTTTCGATGTACATGATTAACGTGTTGGCATTTTCTTTAATTAACCAGCATGGTTTTAGCTGTTGATCAGGTAAACAGAAAACCTGAAATGGAATTGCTATATAATCATCCCTTTTTGGCTAAAGATTTTCTCACTTAAGGTGCATATCATTAAGTTGATCTTTTTTCATGTGTTTGATGCTTAACTTTTAGGATCCTCGCACAGAAAATAATCCGTATCTGGGTTTTATCTACACTTCCTTCCAAGAGAGGGCTACCTTCATTTCTCATGGAAATACAGCTCGGCATGCTAAGGAGCATGGGGACATGAAACTAGCACAGGTATGTGGTATAATTGCTGCAGATGAGAAGCGCCACGAAACCGCGTATACCAAGATTGTGGAGAAGCTATTTGAAGTTGACCCAGATGGCACTGTATTGGCTGTTGCTGACATGATGAGGAAAAAAATCTCAATGCCAGCTCATTTAATGTATGATGGCCGGGATGACAACCTCTTCGAACACTTCTCTGCCGTAGCTCAACGCCTTGGTGTATACACTGCAAAGGATTATGCAGATATTCTTGAATTTCTGGTGGGAAGATGGGAAATAGAGAAATTGACTGGTCTTTCTGGTGAAGGTCACAAAGCACAAGATTATGTATGTGGTCTGGCTCCGCGTATAAGAAAATTGGAGGAGAGGGCACAAGCAAGGGCCAAGCAGAAGGCTCCTGTTCCTTTCAGCTGGGTATTTGGTAAAGATATTAAACTTTGAATGATATATGTTGTAGGATTATGTTACTTTCGGAGCACCAATCGACATCGGAATGCTAGTAAGTAATTTCAGGTTATGGTATCTATCAAGTCAGTATTTGTAAGGAAGATGCTACGGTGTTATAACTACTGCACTATAATCTTGTAGATACCTTAAATTTTGTTTTTATTCTGCAATCGTTTTTGGGTCATATCAAGAAAATGACAGCCTTTAATTTTTACCTCCCCTTTTAGAACATGTAGGTTCTTTATGTTGGTTACAAGTTTGATACATGAAATGTTAAGTGGTTATCTATAAGAAGTTTAATGCTATATTTTGCTGTTTTTTTTTTTTCACGAAGGGTAAAGTCACTGTTTATTATACATCCTAATTTTCTCAATAATGCTGTTCATTGTTTGGGGTGCGTTTGGAAATGCAGCTTGGGAACTTTGTGGAATTTGATATCTGCGTAAATAATAAGATATTATTGTAAAGCATTGGCAATATACTACAAATAATATAGACGAGAAATAGAGAGTAGAATGTAGAGATTATTTTATTTAAATGTCTTCAAGTATCTCTTGTAATAGTGAATGACAACATTATTTATAAGTTGAAAATCACTCCAAAAATTCACTATGTTAAATGTTGTAATTAATAGATACATTTTTATCCAAATTGGTTCTAAATGGACAATTTATTCATTCAATGGATTTATCATACCCCTTGAATTATTGCTTTCTTCATCTCCTGTTAGTATTTCTGCACTTTTACTTATTTGTGTACATTTCAAATTGAATCCGGAGTTCCCCAAAAGAAAAAAAGCATGACATCAAAAAATAAAATAATTTATCCCACGAAGGGGTCAAGGAAATTCTCGGGATCACCTTGATAGATATGGGCATAAACCATTGCATTCATAATTTTCAGCTTGTAGGGTGTGTTTGGTATGGAGGAAAATATTTTTCAATTTTCTCATGTTTGGTTGGGTCAAATGTTTTCTAAATCAAATCATTTTCCTCAAATTTAAGGAAAATGACTTTCCTTCAAAACTTAAATGAAAATATTTTCCTAAACTCACTTTCAACCTCTCCCCTATCCACCCCACTCTACCAGCCCCCCACCCACCCACCACTACCAGCCCCCAACTCCCCACCCTATCAGCCCCCAACCCACCCCCAACCAGCCCCCCTACCCCTAAAAAAATTAAGTTTATTTTTTAAAAAATATTTTAAACTTCAAAATTTCATTTTTTTCCACCCCTATCCTCGATTCCTCCCCCCCATCCCCACAAAATAAATTAATATTATTTTTTTAAAAAAAAAGCAACTTCAAATTGTAAGTTTTTCACCCCTACCCTCGAACCCCACACCCACACCCTCACCACGAAAAAAAAATTAAGTTTGTTTTTTTTTAAAAAAAAAAATAACTTTAAAAATTATTTTCTACTCTAGCAAAAAATAAAAGATATTTCTCAAAAACATTTTTCACTCAAATACCAAACACTAAAATATTTTTCCGGAAAATATTTTCTACTCACCAACCAAACATGAGAAAATAAGTCAAATATTTACTTGTTTTCAAGGAAAACATTTTCCTTCAAACCAAACACACCCGTAGTCTTACACTTCTACTTGTTTGTGTAAATTTAGAAGTTAACTCGGAAGTTCCCTCAAACACTTAATCAGTGAATTAAAAATGAAGTAATTAATCTCTCATAAAGTTGTCAGGGAACTCTTGGGATCACCTTAATAGATGTAGGCATGAATCACTTCATTCATCATATTCAATTTGTATTCTTGCAGTTCTACTTATTTGTGTAAATTTCAACCCGACATTACCCAAGAACTTCAACAGGTCATTAAAAATGAAGAAATTAAGCCGTTATAAGTGGTCAAGAGAACTCTCGACAAGACCTTAATAAATGTCGACATGAATCATTATATTCATCATTTCTAGCTTATACTCTTGCACTTCTACATGTTTCTGAAAATCCTAAAGTGAAACCAAAATTTTTTCCCCCAAATACTTCAACAGGGGCATTAAAACTGAAGAAACTAAGCCCTCATGAAGTGGCCAAGTGAACTCTCAGGAACACCTTAATAGATGTATACATAAATCATTGCATTCATCATTTATAGCTTGCTCTCCATTCACTTCTACTTATTTGTGTATATTTCAAAGTGAACCTGAGAGTTCCCCCAAACACTTCAGCGGGACATCAAAAGACGAAGTAATTAATCCCTCATGAAGTGGTCTAGGGAACTCTCAAGAACACCTTGATCAATGTAGACAAGAATTGTTGCTTTCATCATTTCCCCTAGTACTCTTGCACTTCAACTTATTTGTGTAATTTTCAAAGTGAACCTAGGAGTTCCCACAAAAACCTAAGCAGGAAATCATAAAACAATAATTAAGCCCTCATGAAGTTGTTAAGGGAACTCTCAAGAACACCTTGATCGACGTGGACATGAATTACTACATTCATCGTCTTCCTCTAGTATTCTACACTTCTACTTATTTGGTTGTATTTCAAAGTGAACCTGGGATTCCCCGAAACACTTTTGTACGACATCAAAAGATGAAGTAATTAAGCCCTCATGAAGCGGTCAAGGGAACTCTCAAGAATACCTTGATCAATGTAGACACGAATTGCTCATTCATCATTTCCCCTAATACTCTTGCACTTCAACTTATTTGTGTAATTTCAAAGTGAAACCTGGGAGTTCCCCCAAACACTTCAGCAGGGAATTATAAAACAAAGTAATTAAGCCCTCGTGAAGTGGTCAAGGGAACTCTCAAGAACATTTTGATCGATGTAGACATAAATTGTTGCATTCATCATTTCCCTCTAGTATTCTGCACTTCAACTTATTTGTGTAGTCTTCAAAGTGAACCCGGGAGGCATTAAACAATGAAGTTATTAAGCCCTCATGAGTCATGAAGTGGTTAAGGGAACTCTAGGGAACACCTTGATACATGCAAATATGAATCAATGCATTCATCATTTCCCCTATTACTCTTGCACTTCTACTTGTTTTTGTAATTTTAAGAGTGAATCCGAAAGTGATCCACCAAACACTTCAATAGGCCTCAAACAATACAGTTCAGCCCTCATGAAGTGGTCAATGTAACTCTCAAAACACCTTGATACAGTTTCCCTGAATCATAGCATTCATCATCTACCTCTACTCTTGCACTTTAACTTGTTTGTGTAAATTTCAAAGTTAACCCGGTAGTTCCCCCAAACACTTCAGCAGGGCAGTAAAAGCAAAGAAATTAATCCCTAATCAAGTGTTCAAGGGAACTCTCGAGAACACCTTGATATATAGATATAGGTATGAATCATTGAAAATTCATCATCTTCCATTTATCTTGCACTTCTACTTTTTGTGTAAATTTCAAAGTAAACCCGAGAGTTCCCCCAAACAATTCAGTAGGCATAAAACATCAAAGTAATTAAACCCTCATGAAGTGGTCAAGAGATCTCTCGTGAACACCTTAATAGACTAGAGAACTATTTTTATTCATCATCTCCAACCTAGTACTCTTGCACACACTTGTTTGCTTAATCATGTTACCACATGTACTCCTATTTATATTGTGTTGGTAAGAAAATTCCATGCAAGATGTGAAAGTGGAGTTTGAACTTGGATATGGGGTTACATTTTGTTGAATCTGGCTCCAAATGTGGGTGATATTAAAGTTTAAGAATATTAGAAGAAGAAAAAAGTAATTCCTTCTCCAGACCTTTTCCCTTTCATCCCATATTGTACCTTTTTCCTTTTTTCTTCTCATGTGTTTAAGTTTAAGTGATGGCTTCTCATACCTAAGCTTTTAATTAACTTTGATATTAAATATGTACAAATATAATCAATTGCCATCTTCAAGTTTTTTTTCTTGCATCAATTTGCTGGAAACAATAGATTTATATTCACTGGCTAATTATTCTTGAACTATTTAATAGGACTTCTTCATTTATTTTTTTTATGCGTGTATATTTTCTTTTAAAAAAATAAAAATAAATAAAGAATCATATAACAATTTTTAAAAATACTTTGGCTCTTGTTCGACGGAGGGGTTATATATTTATATGGGGTTATATATTTATAAAGTTATTCTAGATCTTGTCCAATTTGCTTTATGATTGGTAAAATAGAAAGGTATCAAGGTCATAAAATTTAACGCTGAGTCAATCTCATTTGTGCATGGAATGTTTTCCCTTAGCTTTATTTTGGTATAAAGTTTTGCCTTCACTTGGATAAAAATATAGTCCAGGTTCAATATTAAATCTTATAAAGTATACCCTAAGCCTATTGTACCGAGGAGATCTGATAAAGTATTCATACACACATATAATTTATTTGTACTTCAAATATTTTTTTATTCCTATCAAAATATAACTATCGAAGGTGTTTCTTAAGAAATAACACAAAATATGATATGATTAATGACACTAAATATCCAAATAATAATAATAATAATAATAATAATAATGAAATCGCGTAAAAAAATATTGCAAATTAACAAGTCATAATGAAAATGATCATAATATAAAAGTACTAAATCATGCTAAAATAAGTTTAATAACTATTAGTTAAATGACTAAATTTTAAAGGAAATTAAAATTAAATTATGTATTTTAATTGTCTAAACCAATGTAAAACGAAAGAACAAATATTTCATATTAACAATCTAGTCAAAAAAATAACATAATTAGTAAAAAACTCCATACTTAAAAAATATTAGTGAAAATGTCAAAATTTCATTATTTTTAAAAATAGTGTGTATCCCCATTTACTTTCTATTTTACCTAACATTGATTACACCTTTTCCAATTAATTCTCTCTCATATTTAAAAAAAAAAGTTACTTTCTCTCTCTCAGATTTTACTCTTTCAATTATCCGTCATTTTCAAATCCCGACTTTTTCTCTTCCGTCATTTTTTTTCCAGAAATTGAAAAAAAAGCCTTTCTCTTTAAATTTTTTACTATCATTTCTCTCACACAATTTTTTTTCCCCTTTATTCCCTCTCCTCAAATAACTCAAACCTTAATTAATTTGCATAGCTGACAGGTGTTACCTAACCACCACAATGTCTCTTGTGAAACAAAGTGTTTACACACTTCCTTCTACAACAAGTTTCATAGTACATGCATTTCTTCTCAATTATCCACAATTTTGCCTGTCCACCAACATGTTTACACACTTCTTCTTGCAACAAAATGGCCCCGAGCTTCCTTTGGAACGATATATTCTAGGTTCTTGTTACATATTCTAGGCTTCATACTTGTGTTTGTATAATAACATTTGTATTTTTTTATCACAAATTGTTACAAATTGATCTGTAGTCCTTTAAGAACCGTATTTGTATCATTAAATTATGTCTTTCACAATGTAATTATATTTCTTTAAAATCTTGTATCCTTTCTTAAATTGTACTCATTCCAATACGTATATGTGTATTTGTATTCATTAATATTTTCATGTTTGTGTTTGTGTAATGAAATTTGTATTTCTTTTAGATATGCCAAATGGCTTTGTAGTTATTTAAGAAGCATGTTTGTATCCATATACTTATGTAAATTCGTGTTCATTCAGAAAAATCTATATACTTGTATAAATTCGTGTTCATTCAGAAAAGATACAACATTGGGTTGTATATTTTTCAAAAACGTATAATTTTAAAATTCCAACAAAATTTGTATTCTAGTCTAAATATACAAATTCCAATCATAGTAACAATCAAAATTTGTATTTCAAAAGAAAATTATATTTCATGACAAAAAATGTATTTCTTATCAGTTATGTATTTCAAAAATATATTATATCCAATATCTAATTTATAGAACATCAACTAAACAGGATTCCAAATTATTATGTATTCCAAGCATCCAACATAAAAGATCAAAACTATTCAATCATTTACTATTTGTATCCCAAACAAATTACAAAGTAAAAATATATTTTGAACTTAATTGTATTATAAATTATATTAGCTTGAATATATAATTTGTATTACATATATTGTATTTAGATGCAAATGTGTACTCGAAACAGACAAGAAATATAAATTTTGTATCAACATACAAATTCGAAACAGATGACATACAAATTTTAATCTTTTAATTGTTGTATCAAAGCCAAAATGTATTCAGAATAAAATTTTGAATTGTTGTATCCAAAACACTTTGAATTTGAAATAAATCTTTCAAAAAAATTCCAAATTTTGAACAGCAGCAACGCATCCAACAACCTTGGTGTTGTTCAGCACCAATTCAATAGCTTGAAGCCCAACCTCCATTTGTATGCTTATTTGTTTGTAGATCTCCTTTTTTTGGGTAAAAACTTTTATCAATTGTCTTGTGTTCTACGGAGAAGGAGGATCTTCAATAGAGAATTGAAAGTCGTTGATGAAAGATGAGGAAGACGAGAGAATTTGTTGCCTTAGTCTCTTAATCTGTATCAATCTCCTTTTTTCCGGCAAAAACCTTGATCAATTGTCTTGCCTTCTACGAAGAAGGAGTATCATCAATGGAGAAAGTCGTTAATGGATGATGAGGAAGACGAGAGAAGTTGTATCTATTTTAGTCTCCTAATCTGTAAAGTAAGTAATAATATATTTTCAACACTATTTACTTAATTTGAATGATTTTCTCCCCTGATTTTCTCTAATTTGTTATTTTTTTTAGTTGTATTTTATTAAGTTAGATCAAAGAAAAAAAATACATAAATCAACAATATAACAAGTTAAAATATTGACATTTTAAAAAAAAATATTGAAAGTGTGACTAAGTGGTCCTATTAAATACTAAAATATTGATATTTTGAAAATTTTCCCAATATTTCATATTAGTGTTAAATTGATTTTCCTTTTGCATTAGTATTAATTTGATTTTGATTTAATTTTTATTATAATTACCAACATTTATGGATTATAATCTTTATGAATTCAAAATTCTAAGTTTCAAACTTGAAATAATATACTAAAAGATAAAAACTATGGAAAAGTATAAGAAACATTAAAAAGGGAAAATTGTATATAATGACAAACTAATAAATCAAATTAAATGCTATAACCACACTTTAATTTAATTGTACCCTGTAGCAAACTGTTTGTCATTCACCTCTCTCCCTCAAACTCTCGCTCTCCACTCTCCCTCTCTCGCTTGCTCCCTCTCACTTTTATACAAACACAAGTGTATAAAATGTGTTTCTATTTGTATAAAGTTAAAAAAAATTGTATATATACATATTTCGGTCCCCTCTCTCCCCTCTCCCAGATCTCGCTCGTCACCCTCGCCTCTATCGCTTATACGTTTCTGTTTGTATAAAGTGAGAGAAAATTGTATATACACTTGCAAATACATATATCTTCGTCCTATACACTTATAATTATACAATACAAATATTCCTCTGCCCAATTTTCTTTTGTCTTTCTCTCTTTCTCGTTTTATACATACACAAATAATACAATTGATTTGTGTAAACCTGCTTTCTTTTGTATATGTATAGCGAATTATACAATTGGTTTCTTTGTATATGTATAGCGAATTATACAATTGATTTCTTTGTATATGTATAGCGAATTAAACATATTTATGTTTGCTATGGAGCGCAATTATGCAAACTTTGCTATAGCATACAAATATGAATTTGGTGTTTGCTATATGTGAAAATTGTTCTATTAAAAAACTATATCAAAGTAAATATTTTTATGTATAAAATAAATTTTTAAAATTATATATATAATGTCGGGTTTGTTTGGTCTCGGGTTGACTATTTTAAGTAAACCAACCAACTCAAATATAGTTGTGTTTTTTTTCCAATACCAAACCAAGTCAAATCAACCACTAGTCGTATTTTTTTTCGATTTGACTCGATTTGTGATTTGATTCGATTTTCGATTCAATTTTGTACACCCCTACTTGTCCTTGGCTCCCCTCCATTTCGTCAATTGCACATCTAGATGATAGACATGTGTCTTATTTAAATTTTTAAGGTCAAAATTATACTACATTAATAAATATTATAACCATAGTTAAGTCATCCAATTTTGGAAAACTACTTCCTAAATGTGGTAAGAACAAGATATTTTCTATAAATTTTGGTATTCATTGATTTCATTTTATATTTTCTATTTAAACATTAAATTGTACAATATTTAAAGTGAGAATCAATTAAACAATTTTTTTGTGATAATAAATTATGTTCTTGAAATATTTATACGTTGAGAAATGAAATAAAAGAGGTAAATATTATCAATTTAGACAAAATTTAAAAAAAGAAGGGAGGGGGGGGGGGGGTTAAAAATAAAATTAAAAAAAACGAAAAATTATTAGAACTACAAATGTGAAATATCAAAATTACCACACTTTAGTAAGTGGGGAAAGTGTGGCTACGTACTGTGTTTGAAGGGGGGCAAAAAAGTATGTTCCAAAATTTGTTTGTGGGAAATAAAAGAAAATTCTAATATCTTAAATAAAAATATAAAATAAAATCAATGAATATCAAAATTTATCGAAGGCTTAAGTCATACACGGCTCCTTAAAGTTGTCTGCATATTTCATTTAGACATCTTAATTAGGACTATTACCTATTGAGCTCTTAAATTGTTCAAAAACTGTACCCATTAAACAAAAAATGCTGATATGGCCAAAGAAGTGTTTTTCACTTCCTATGGGCGCGTGAAAGTTTTTGAAATGCTATTTTATTTTTATTTTTTCCAAAAAAAACTTACACTTTTTCTTCTTTAATTGACACTTGGCCTTAAAATAAATTAAAATAATATTCTTAAGTCAAAAAAGAAAGAGCACCCCCCCCCCCCTTCAAGTCATCTTGTTCCCCAAATTTAAATTTTCAAACACAACTAAAGAATCTCCATTTTTTTTTTCTATTTCTTTTCAACATTCATAAAAAAAATAAAATTGAATCAAGTAATTAAATTTACAAGAAAAAAAGAGAATGTAGATTTTTGAATATTGGGATAAAAAAGTAAGTCGACGTTTCATCTTCATTTTCGGTCACTTTAGAATAAATATTACAATTCAAATAAAATCGTAAATCCACTAAACTTATCAAAAACAATATCAAATAATTTGCTAAATTAATTTAGGTTCTCTTGATTTCTCCTTATAATTGATTTTTTAAGATGATTAACCATTGGCAAACTTCCTTTATTCATCACTCTTGTACCAACTTTTTGAATATCTTTCTCTATCACGTATTAGGAATGAAAAATAATTTTCGATAAAATTAATTTGGATCCTTTCGATTTTTCTTTGCAATTGATTTTCGAATGAGTAACCATTGACAAACTTCTTCATCACTATTGTATCAATCTCTTAAATATCTTTCTCTCACACATATTAGGAATGCAAATATTTTATTAAAAAAAAAAATCAAATCAGCAATTAGGAAGATTTTTGTTGTTTGAGAAAAAAATTGATGAGAAGAAGATAGGGGGTTGAGTAGGGTGGGGTTAAGTAAAATTGATTGTCATTTCATTTATTTTTATTAACAAATAGATATAAGATTTGTTAAAGTAATTTTCATTCTTTTTAACATAAAAATAATAATCTATAGTTGTTGGGGTCAAGTGACACATGTCATCTTTTAATTAGTCATTTTTGTCACATCATAGCAAGTATATCTCACACACTTTATCTTTTTTACTGATAATCGAAAAAGGTCTAATAGGAACTGATTTGAATAAATAAAAGTGTTCAATGGGTACTAATCTTAGTTGAGATGTCTAAGTGAATTTGCGGACAACTTTAAGGGGCCGTAGATGACTTAAGCCTTTATAGAAATATCTTGTTTTACCATTTAGAGAGTAGCTGATCTCCCGAAAAAATGGAGTAGCTGTTCAAAATTGGCTGACTTAAATATGGTCATAATATTTGTTAAAGTTGACCTTAATAATTTAATAAGACACATGTCTCTCATCTAGATGTCCACTTGACATAATGGAGGGAAGCTAAATTTCCTTTTATGTCATACTAGTTACGAAAACTCTGCACGAGCCTAATATTTATTTATAATTTTACTTTTTTAAGTCATATTAATTAAATAATATTATATCATCTCATTCGATGTAAAATAAATATTATTTATATTGATAAATTTTAGGTGATAGTAATTAAATTATTTTAAATTCTTACTCTAAATTAAATTACAATATGTGTGTACGGGAGTAAACCATCTCTTTTTCTTTGTGAAAATTTAATGTGAAGAGCTCTATTCAAATGTCTATAATTAAAGTATTTTTTTAATCATCGTTGATTTTTTACTCAAAGTGATTACAAAAAAAATTATATGAATACATATAAAACAATACATCTATAATTAAAGAACGTGTGTTTAAAACTAAAAATTTTATCTAAAAGGGCATCATTTTGAAATATTGTACACTAATTAAATTAAAGTAGAATTTAAAAAATAACTTTTAAATTTTTTTTTCAAAAATGCCCTTGCTAAAGTAGACACGTCTTCAGCTTGAAACTGTCTCTTATATAATAAAAGTAAATATACATTTTCCCCTTTTTTTTCCTTTTAAAGCTTGATTTGTGTACGTGTGTTGTGTGTGTGTGTGTGTGTATATATATATATATATAGATATATATATATATATATATATAGATAGATAGATAGATAGATAGATAGATAGATAGTGAGACTTTTATTTATTTCCTAGAATGATAGGGGTTTGACATTATGTCTGTTTGAGGTGACAAATGGACGATTTGAGTTGAAGTTTAAAACATTGAGATTATTGGAGACAATAATGAGTAGTTGATTAGTTAGTTAATGAGTTAGTTAGTTGATTAATTTATTTTTTGTGCTAAGTTAGTTGCATGATTGTTACAGTTGATAATTGCACTGTAGATTATAGCACCATGTTAGTTAATTAGATGTGTATATATAGAGACTTCATCATTCTCATCGTAATCAATTCAGTTGAATGATAAGATTCTAGAGACTTCCAAATTCTCTTCCATAAATCCTTTATAGTATCAGAGCTTTTGCATCAATAATTATTTTATTCTACACTCATAAGTCAATTCAGGAGATTGATTCACTAATAACAATAGAGACGAATGATGTACCAACAGCTTCAACTGCAGTGACAAAAACGATTGAAGCAATTGAGTCGAAGAGGAACCATTCATTTTGTCCTGACAGCATTTTAACCACTATTCAACTCAGCCGAGCAAAAAGCTACTCGTTGTGGAGTACATCCATGATGATCAATCTCAGGACAAAGAGTAAGTTGTGTTTTGTGCTTGGAACATGTGAACGAGGCAATTACGAGCCGGATCTGAAAGAATAGTGGAAGAAATGCAATGCCTTAGTTTTAGCATGGATCATGAACACATTCTCAAAAGAGTTGTTGAGTGGATTGTTTATGCTTCAGATGCTTCAATGGTGTGGACAGATTTGATAAGGTTGATGGATCGAGAATTGCCAGCTTCACTGAGATATTTGTGCAATTCATCAAAGCAATTCTTTAGTTTTAGCCTATTTTACTAAATTGAGATTGATGTGGAATGAATTTGATGCAATTGTGCCACCACCATCATGTAATTGTAATAGAACTAGGTCTTATGTTGATCATGTCCAATATTTGCATTTATTCTCTTTTCTGATGGGGCTGCATGACATAGATAGACATGCACGAAGCCGAATGCTAATGATGAGCCCTTTGCTAAGTGTTGGCAAAACTTATGCTATGATAATCTCAAACGATAGCTAGAGAGTTGCTTCAGAAGAGAGCCAGAGAGTTGCTTCAGGGATGCACATTGGTGAAGATGTGATAGAAGTCACAACATATATGCATGAAGGGAAAATATTGTAGGGACAAAAGAGTTGAGTATAATCCTAGAGAAAATGATGCAAGCAGAGTTGAGTATGACGTTGGGAGAGGAAAGAAGAAAGCGAATTGTAATATTAAATTCTAATTCGTATCTTTTTTCATTTATTTTATTTATCAGTTGTTGTTTTTATGTTTCTCTGTCCATATTGTTTTTTTCAAATAACAAATATATTTATATTCTGTTTTAGAAATTATGTCTATAAAAAGATTTTCTTTATTAGTATCTTTTTTAGTAATTTGTAATAATTCATATTTTATATATAAATTATTTAACTTTTTCTTTATCTTTATGAAAATGAAAAAATAGAACATCATTGTAGATATTATTCAGGATCTTATACAGAAGCACAAATAAAATGGGAAATAAATAGAAAAGAATTATTAGCATTATATAAATGTTTATTAGCATTTGAACCATATATTGTTTACAATAAATTTATTGTAAGAACAGATAACACACAAGTAAAATGGTGGATAACTAGAAAGATAGAGGATTCAGTTACAACAAAAGAAATAAGGAGATTGATATTAAATATATTAAATTTTACATTTACAATTGAGGTAATTAAAACTGACAAAAATATGGTTGCAGATTACCTATCAAGACAAAGGTACACAAACTGAACAAGAAAAAGATATGATGGAAGAGATACTCAAATCCATTACTACACATTGTAATAAAGTGGACAGTATGGACAAAGAGATACAAAAGCTAAAGACTAATGAAGTTAATCTGAAGTCTAAAGCTAAAGATAGTAGTCAGCAGCATGACTATAAAAATGCGGAGCTATGTCGATCGAAAGACAATAAAATTCCAGAGCTAGTAGGAGACGTTGTGAAACTCCGAAAAACCCAAAACAATTTATCTAACATTGCAGGTACAAGTGCAGGTACAGTTGGACAACCTACAAAATCACAATACAAAAATACCAATTTAAATACTATGTTTACAAACCCATTTACTCCAAAAATACAAAGACCAGTTATGACACTACCCCAAGTAAATACCTATGTTGCAAGACTACACCAAGATAAAAAGATATACAACCATTTGTCCCAAACCTACATACAAAATATATATAAAATCCAAACATTCTTAAACCAAAATCCAAGGTCAGTTACAACCACAGACCTAAACCAAGACTATATAACCCAAAAATTACAAGGATATAATAAACTCATTGCCCAGCCAAAAACCAATTCAAATATAGTTAAAACATGTTACCACTATGGCTTACTTAGTACTGTATATACATACGATGGAGAAGAGTTACAAGGAATACCAGAAATACATAAGGCATTTTTAACCTATAAAAGAATTATAAAAGGAGATTTATTTTTCATAAAATTCTACACAGCACCAGCAGAGCTATTATATGATGAGATAAAACCAGTGATCCAAGTTGTGAAGCTAGGATTGACAAGAACTATGTTAATACCAGAAGATATATCAATACAACCAAAAATACCTATAATAGAAATACCAGATTTCTACGCAAATAAAAGAATTATTGGAATCTCTACTATTATCCAAGAATTAGCAGACAATTATTTAAATGGTAATGCTATATGGAGCTATTATGCTAGAGAACAAGTAATGATTAATTCAAATTCAAGGACTGTAAGAGAAGCAGATATGGCAGAAGTACAACAATGGATATTATCATTACTTAGACCAGAAGAAAAACATACTACAAGAGCCTTGAAAAAAGAATTTATTTCTCAAAATTTATTAACCAGATATTGTAAGATAATTAGTCATAAATATCCAGATCATCGTTGTTCAAAATGCAATGGTGAAGAAGTAACAGAGATACCAGATGTACAGCTGGAATAGAAATATGTAAAAAGAAAAAAGAGATACTGCAGAAGATAAACACGTTGCAAGAAGATGAGAAGAAAAGTACAAAGGTGACAGACAAAGACACAGAGATATGGCAGACATAGAGATAATAAAGAAAAGATTTGTTGAAAAAATTGTAAAAGGAAAAGATAAAAAGATTGTAATTTCTTTTTTGTATCTATATCTTCATCAAGGTTAATTATTTTTTGTACTATGTGAGTTTGCATTTTTATCCCATTTTTGTCTATTTGTATTCCTAGAAATTCTATCTGTGATTTCATAATTTCTGCTTTCTTTTTATTTAAACTTATACCTGATTGTTTAATTATATGTATAAATTTTTCTAATAACCTAATATGTTCATCTTGTGTTCTAGAGAATAATAATATATCATCTATATAAACTATGCAATTTTCTAATTGATTAAAATAGTTATCCATAAAATGTTGATATCTACCTGGTGCATTTTTATATCCAAATGGTAAAACATTCCATTCATAGAAACCTTGTGGTACTGTGAATGCTGTTAGTTGTTTAGATTCTTCTTCTAGTTTTAAATGATAAAATCCTGATTTACAATCAAATTTACTAAAATAGTTATATCCTTGTATCTGTCTTATTTTTAATATCTTATTGGGTATTGGATAATTATAAGTTTTAGTTTTAGCATTTAGATTACGATAATCTATAACCATTCTACTTTTACCGCTTTTTTGTTTACTATGTTTATTTACTATAAATGCTGGACTTGTATGTTTACTATTACTCTCTTGTATGTAATTATTCTTTAATAGTTCATCTATATGCATTTTAAATTCATTTAAATCATCAAAATTATATTTTAATGGTTTTTGCGTTATTATACTATTTTCATCTATTAATTCAAATTTTACTTTTGTCTTATGCTTTTCCCATCCTTCTAATGGATTTTCGCTATATAATAGTTCTAATTGTTCATTTATTATTTTAACCTTATCTATTGTAAATATGATAATTTCTAGTTGGTTTATTTGTTTGCTATTTATGTTTTCCATTTCTTGATTTATTTTTTCACTTCCTTTTATTCATTCTTTTGGTTTTCTTTGTTTATTATTTACTCTTTTTGCTCCTATTTTATATCCACATGGTGTAGTGAACCACCAATGAGTTTTCGTTATAATATGAGGATATAGTTTATCTAAAAATGGCATTCCTAATAACATATGGGGGTTGGAAGCGAAATGAGAGAAAAGAGTGAAGAGAGAAGGGGGCTTATTTTATTTATGAAGGAAAATGCCTCCTTTTATACATAATCCTAACGACTTTTCATCTTTACTAATGGATGATTGGCCTTTACTATTTACACAGTAACTTGACCTATACTATTTACACAGTAACACGTCTTTTACTATTCATGAATAGTAATTCATGAATTATTACAAAACTACAAAACAAAACAAGACAAACTACTTTATATCTTTTCCTTTTACAATTTTTTCAACAAATCTTTTCTTTATTATCTCTATGTCTGCCATATCTCTGTGTCTTTGTCTGTCACCTTTGTACTTTTCTTCTCATCTTCTTGCAACGTGTTTATCTTCTGCAGTATCTCTTTTTTCTTTTTACATATTTCTATTCCAGCTGTACATCTGGTATCTCTGTTACTTCTTCACCATTGCATTTTGAACAACGATGATCTGGATATTTATGACTAATTATCTTACAATATCTGGTTAATAAATTTTGAGAAATAAATTCTTTTTTCAAGGCTCTTGTAGTATGTTTTTCTTCTGGTCTAAGTAATGATAATATCCATTGTTGTACTTCTGCCATATCTGCTTCTCTTACAGTCCTTGAATTTGAATAAATCATTACTTGTTCTCTAGCATAATAGCTCCATATAGCATTACCATTTAAATAATTGTCTGCTAATTCTTGGATAATAGTAGAGATTCCAATAATTCTTTTATTTGCGTAGAAATCTGGTATTTCTATTATAGGTATTTCTGGTTGTATTGATATATCTTCTGGTATTAACATAGTTCTTGTCAATCCTAGCTTCACAACTTGGATCACTGATTTTATCTCATCATATAATATCTCTGCTGGTGCTGTGTAGAATTTTATAAAAATAAATCTCCTTTTGTAATTCTTTTATAGGTTAAAAATGCCTTATGTATTTCTGGTATTCCTTGTAACTCTTCTCCATCGTATGTATATACAGTACTAAGTAAGCCATAGTGGTAACATGTTTTAACTATATTTGAATTGGTTTTTGGCTGGGCAATGAGTTTATTATATCCTTGTAATTTTTGGGTTATATAGTCTTGGTTTAGGTCTGTGGTTGTAACTGACCTTGGATTTTGGTTTAAGAATGTTTGGATTTTATATATATTTTGTATGTAGGTTTGGGACAAATGGTTGTATATCTTTTTATCTTGGTGTAGGCTTGCTGTATAGGTATTTACTTGGGGTAGTGTCATAACTGGTCTTTGTATTTTTGGAGTAAATGGGTTTGTAAACATAGTATTTAAATTGGTATTTTTGTATTGTGATTTTGTAGGTTGTCCAACTGTACCTGCACTTGTACCTGCAATGTTAGATAAATGGTTTTGGTTTTTTCGGGTTTCCCAACGTCTCCTACTAGCTCTGAAATTTTATTGTCTTCCGATCGACATAGCTCCGCATTTTTATAGTCATGCTGCTGACTACTATCTTTAGCTTTAGACTTCAGATTAACTTCATTAGTCTTTAGCTTTTGTATCTCTTTGTCCATACTGTCCACTTTATTACAAAGTGTAGTAATGGATTTGAGTATCTCTTCCATCATATCTTTTTCTTGTTCAGTTTGTGTACCTTTATCTTGATAGGTAATCTGCAACCATATTTTTGTCAGTTTTAATTACCTCAATTGTAAATGTAAAATTTAATATATTTAATATCAATCTCCTTATTTCTTTTGTTGTAGCTGAATCCTCTATCTTTCTAGTTATCCACCATTTTACTTGTGTGTTATCTGTTCTTACAATAAATTTATTGTAAACAATATATGGTTCAAATGCTAATAAACATTTATATAATGCTAATAATTCTTTTCTATTTATTTCCCATTTTATTTGTGCTTCTGTATAAGATCCTGAATAATATCTACAATGATGTTCTATTTTTTCATTTTCATATTTATATTTTAAAACTCCTCCATAGCTATGATTGCTTGAATCTGTTTCCACAATATAAGTAAATATCTTATTTTCATCAGGAAAATAAAGTTTTGGTAATTTTTTACATAAGTTCTTAATATTTCTTATATGTTCTTTATCTTTTTTATCAAAATAATATTCAACATCTTTTTTAAGTTTTCGATGTAGTGGTTTTAAATATTCTGCTAATTTTGGTATATATTCTCTTACTTGGTTTACTAATCCTAAAAAAGATTGTAATTTCTTTTTTGTATCTATATCTTCATTAAAGTTAATTATTTTTTGTACTATGTGAGTTTGCATTTTTATCCCATTTTTGTCTATTTGTATTCCTAGAAATTCTATCTGTGATTTCATAATTTCTGCTTTCTTTTTATTTAAACTTATACCTGATTGTTTAATTATATGTATAAATTTTTCTAATAACCTAATATGTTCATCTTGTGTTCTAGAGAATAATAATATATCATCTATATAAACTATGCAATTTTCTAATTGATTAAAATAGTTATCCATAAAATATTGATATCTACCTGGTGCATTTTTATATCCAAATGGTAAAACATTCCATTCATAGAAACCTTGTGGTACTGTGAATGCTGTTAGTTGTTTAGATTCTTCTTCTAGTTTTAAATGATAAAATCCTGATTTACAATCAAATTTACTAAAATAGTTATATCCTTGTATCTGTCTTATTTTTAATATCTTATTTGGTATTGGATAATTATAAGTTTTAGTTTTAGCATTTAGATTACGATAATCTATAACCATTCTACTTTTACCTCTTTTTTGTTCACTATGTTTATTTATTATAAATGCTGGACTTGTATGTTTACTATTACTTTCTTGTATGTAATTATTCTTTAATAGTTCATCTATATGCATTTTAAATTCATTTAAATCATCAAAATTATATTTTAATGGTTTTTGCGTTATTATACTATTTTCATCTATTAATTCAATTTTTACTTTTGTCTTATGTTTTTCCCATCCTTCTAATGGATTTTCGCTATATAATAGTTCTAATTGTTCATTTATTATTTTAACCTTATCTATTGTAAATATGATAATTTCTAGTTGGTTTATTTGTTTACTATTTATGTTTTCCATTTCTTGATTTATTTTTTTCACTTCCTTTTATCCATTCTTTTGGTTTTCTTTGTTTATTATTTACTCTTTTTGCTCCTATTTTATATCCACATGGTGTAGTAAACCACCAATGAGTTTTAGTTATAATATGAGGATATAGTTTATCTAAAAATGGCATTCCTAATAATATATCTTTTGTTGTAAATTCAAAATTATACATTTCTTCTATTATTAAGATTTTATCCCATATTTGTATTTTTATATTTTTTGCTTTATATGTAATCATACTACTTTCATTGTTGAATCCTGTTACTACCATAGGTGTTTTTAATTTTTCCCATTTATCTTCTGGTAAACAATTATATTTACATATATTTGTTTCTGCTCCTGTATCTATCATAGGTGTATAATATCTGTTGTGATATCCTTCTACAATAATTTTTGCAAGTATATATATCTTCATTAATCATTTTGTTCTTTTTATAATTATTTTCTTATTTTGACAGGTTATGATTAATTGTTCATCTTCTATTTTATATGGTGTAAATTGATCTAACCATTTTATTCCTAAAGTAATATTTTGATTTCCTTGGTAAATTCTAAATGGTATTAATAATAATATTCCTCCTATAATTATTTCTTTTTCTACTATTTCTTCATTTATAGTTATAATTTCACTAGGTAATCCAGGGCATACATGTCCTGTTTTTGTAATTTCTGTATCTAAAACTAATTCTCTAATTATGTAATTATCTTCTTGTCCTGTATTTATCAATATCCTGTATCTCTTTTCATTAATTATTCCAGTTATAAAATAATGATTTGGTGTTTCTTCTTCTGTATTTAATATTTTAGGAATTTCATATTTTCTTTTGGATGTACTAGCTCTTGATGAAGTAGTTCTATTTAATATATTTGGTATGCTTGAAGTGCTTATTCTTTCTTTTACTATTTCTAAATCTTCTTCCATGTCAATTTCTTTATAACTATAATCATTATTATCTATTATTGTAATTACTTGGTCAAAAGGGTTTTCTATTTTTATTCTATCAATTTTATTTTTTGCCATGACTTATGTTTTGTTGTTAATATATATAGGTTTTTACATCTTGCTGTAAATATTTTACTTCCTGGTGCTAATTCTATTCCTGATAATTTCCAATATAATACTAATGATTTATCTATGTTTCTATCTGTTAATGCTATTGAGTAATTTGCACTTATTATAAATTTAAATTTTTGGTATATTAAATTTCCTTTCACCGCACTAATTACACTTTTTTCTATAGGGTGTATTATTCTATCATCTGCTAAATATATTTCAATAGGTGTATCTATTCCTTCTCTAAAACATGCTTTTATTAGTATTTCTGTTCCTCCTAAATGTACATATTTTATAGGTGTTTTAGCTTTTATATCTTGTATTTCTTGATTTATCATTCTTTTGTTTAATATAGGTATTTGTGTTTTTCCTTTTGTATATTTACAATCTACAATATGTTCTTTTTGACTAACTACATAGTATTCTTCTTTTTGTCTTTTAAACCAATTTTTTAAAGTAGGTATTTCAAGTACTTTATCTACGCTTAAATCTAATTCTTTATTTTTTATTTGTTGGAAAATTGTATTATCAAATATAATTTTTTGTTCTACTGATTCTTCATTCTGATATTCTTCTTTAGATATTATTTTTATATCATTTTCAGTCATTATAGTTCTTCATTTATCATTTCATTATTTAATTCCATATTTATTTCTATATCTTCGGATTCAATGTCAGATAATTCATATATACTATCATTTTCACTTAATTCATAATCTATATAATCTATCTGCATATATTTTTCATCATTCATAATTATTTCTGCAATTTGTTTACCTTTTAAATTTTTAGGTAATTTACAATCTCTAGCTAAATGTCCTATCTTTCCACAATTGTAACAAGTACAATCTGATAATTTTCTTTTTGGTCTATATGGTCTTTTTGTTTTATGATTTTTTGCATAATATCTTTTTCTTGGATTTTTATATTTATATCTGGTTTTAGTTTTTCTATAATTTTTATATTTTCTAGGTTTTTTATAATATTTATCTTTACAACCAAATTGTGGTGCTATTTTATTTTTGCAACATGCTAAATTTTTAATTAATACTTTTTCCATTTTTATTTTTTCTTTTTGGGTTTCACATAATTGTATAAACCATTGTTGTAAAAATTTTATTCTAGCTCCTAAAGTATCTGTTATTCCTTCATTATTCCAATCTTTAATTACGTTTGTACTAAATGGTTCTGGTAATTTTGTAAAATATTGTTGTCTTATTTCTTTTGCTTCATCTATATTATACCTTGCTTTATAATAATATTCTTTAAATGCACATGTATATTCTTCAATGTAACACATATTACATATTGCTAATTTTGACATTAGTTGTCTATTTATTATTTTTTCTTTATTTTGTTCTTTTATTTCTGTAGTCATACCTCCAAATTCATTTCTTATGGCTAATTCATATTTATCTAATATATCTATATTTGTTGTTGATGTTGATCCATCTATTTTTTTATCACTCCTAAGTGTTGCTATACTTTCTGATGGTAAATTTTCTATCCATAATTTTGTTGTTCCTACAAATGTTCTTTCTATATATCCTGGTGTGTCTTTTACTGTTATTTTGTTATCAACTAGCTGTTTAGATATATTTCCTACCCATAATAAAATCACTTTATTTATATCTGTTACACAGTCTAAATCTAAAAAGTTATTTTGTTCAATTATTGGTCTAGGTATCCATTTTTTAT
This sequence comes from Solanum sitiens, assembly GCA_016801875.1. NCBI lineage: Eukaryota > Viridiplantae > Streptophyta > Magnoliopsida > Solanales > Solanaceae > Solanum > Solanum sitiens. The sequence continues at coordinate 1,476,607 of JABWTJ010000028.1, forward strand.
GTAATCTACTATTCCATATTGCGTTTGTTCTGTCTGATATTTCATAACTTTCTGTATAATAAGTTGGTGTTGATCTTCTAGGACTATGCCTAGGACTATTATCTGGAGTTTTAACTCTTGATATACTTGGTTTATTTATATCTCCTGTATTTATTTCTAATTTTTTCAGTTTATCTACTTGTTCTAAAATTTCTGTATATGTTTCACTTATATCACTTATTTCTGAATTTTGATCATTCATTGTATCTTGTTCGTTTATTTCATCATTGATTTCATTTATTTCAAGATTTTCATTTTCATTTAATATTTGTTTCATTTTATTTATTTCACTAGTCAATTCAACTTCTTTTTCTTTTTCTTTTTCTTTTTCTATTTGTTTTTCTTTTTGTTTAGTTTCATATAATAATTTTAACTGAGCTAATTCTTTTTCTAATTCACTTATTTTTGTATTTTTTGTTTCTTCTATCTTTTGTACTTCTTGTTTTGCTTGTGATTTTATTTTTTCAATTTCTTTGGCTTTATCTATTTCTTCATTTTCTTTTGTTATTCTTATCATAGCTGTTAAACTATCTTCTAATTTTGCTGTTTCCTTTTCTAACATTAAATATAATTTATCTCCTATTTTTTTTATATCTTCTTCCTAAATTTGAGAATATTATTTTTATTATTAGTCCTTCTTGGTTTTCATATGTTTTTTCGTCTACTGCAAATTCTTCTTTATTCATTATATTCATTATTATAACTTATATCATGTTGTAATTTATATTCTAGGCAATTTATTTGTATTTCTAACTCAAATAAAACTTTTCTTTGTATTGATATTACTTTACTACTTACTCCTGCAAATATATTTTCTTCTAATCTTTCTTTTTAAATTCTAATTCGTATCTTTTTTCATTTATTTTATCTATCAGTTGTTGTTTATATGTTTCTCTGTCCATATTGTTTTTTCAAATAACAAATATATTTATATTCTGTTTTAGAAATTATGTCTATCAAAAGATTTTCTTTATTAGTATCTTTTTTAGTAATTTGTAATAATTCATATTTTATATATAAATTATTTACCTTTTTCTTTATCTTTCTTACTTTTCTTTCTATATTATTATTTACTTTTTTCATTTTTTAAGAAAATATTTTTTCATAATATTCTTTTTTAACTAAATTTAATCTTTGTATTTCTTTAGCATTAGTTTCTATATATTCTAAATATTCTTCTTCTCTAAGATATATATATCTATTTACATTTTCAATTAATAATTTTTCTTCTAGATCTATCTTTTCTTTAGTTTCTTTCCATAATTGCAAATATCTATAATTTATCATTGATCTCTATATAATTCTAGATCATCATATAAATAATGTATATCAAAGTCATCTGAAATAATTAGTTCTGACCAATCATAAATTGTTTCTTCAATTATTTCATATGTTACTAATTTATCATAGATTATTCTTCTTATATCAGCATCAAGATCTTTTAATATATAGAATAATA